>JABCKW010000309.1:0-13309 GCA_014824385.1 Fusarium cyanostomum | reverse complement strand
CTGTGCACGTATGGGTTCCCAATGAAAACTTACTGATGACTAAACAGGCTTGCCCTGCACGATTGAAAGCTCCGCGTGTGACGCTTATGAGTTAAAGCATTATCGGCCAAGCGAACCACGCACATCGACCGCATGGGACAAACCCTTCCTGCGCCAACGAGCCCCAAAGCCTTCGCTTCACCAGTGCCTCACGTATCCAACTGGGAAAGATGCGGATCCAAGGGTAAATATTTCTGGCGCTGGTAAAAGTCCATGATAGACGTTTGTGTGACTGGGGCAAGATGTTCAGGCCGCCAGTTCTCGTTTCGTTCCTCTGTCGGCTTGCATAGCTCGTCAAAGGCCAGAGCTAGAAGTCTCGTTTGCAAGGTGTCCTCCAAAGCTCGGTGGTCCAACCCGATCAAATCATGGTGCTGGAAGAAGATAGGAAAGAGTAATTCGAGTCTCAGTGGAAAGGCCTTGAGGCCGCGTGGGGTCACCGTGAGATTGTCTTGGAAGGCTTCAATAACGAGATGCAGTTCTTGTTCTTCGGCAGAATCCCGGTATGCCTCTGTTTCCAAAAAGCCCCTCGAAAGTTGTAGATCGGTTTTCCCGTAATGCCAAACTATGAAGATTGTGTCTGGACTGATGCGCGCTGCGACAAGTTTCTCTGCAATTTCATCTGCTGTCAACGCGATTGTCCGCCGAGATGAGTTGTAAACCGTGCTGACCTTGTTTTTGCTCGCAGTGTGCAATACACGAGTAAGAGAGTCGTGGTTCAAGCCATTTTCATGTTTGATACAGGTATCAATCAGGCAGTTACCTGATACCTTCTCGACAATCGAAAACTCCCATAGCTGTAAGGACGCAGGCGAGAACTCGGTATCCAATACTACCAATAGTCATGGATCCTTGACTGCCCCGCCAAAATCACCACCACCTCACCCACAACCCACCACAGGCTCCGAGAAATTGCCGATCTACCGCAGGAAATACTGTCCACTCCATTTCATAGCAAAGGTACCTTGGAGCTGTAAACATCACCTCTCCGCAGTCACCGGTACAAGGAAGCCGACTTTTTGCCCTTCATTCTCCTTTATTCCCTTCCGCCGTCGAGCCATTATCGACTTGGCCCGTCAACAGCTTCCTTGTACCTCTCCATCCCCTTCGCCCACAACTCACCCCTCATCCAACCCTACGAGCGTGGCCGCCCAACAGCTCGTGATCGCCGACAGCGGAACCAGATCTTGAACCACCTGGCTCCTGAATACGCCTCCCGTTTACCACTCTCCACCCGTCGATTGGTAGTCTTCTCCGATATCTACGATGCCACAACCCCTCGCCTCGAAAGAGGCATCGCTCTTTCGCTCCGTCATCCGCAACTATGAGGATAAACAGTACAAGCGTGGACTCAAATCGGCCGAGCTCATCCTCAAGAAGCATCCTAAACATGGAGATACCACCGCCATGAAGGCCCTGATCCTGAACGCGCAGGGCAAGACAGAAGAGGCGTTTGCACTGGGCAAGGACGCTCTGACGATGGATATGAAGTCACACATCTGCTGGCACGTGTACGGCCTGCTGCACCGGGCGACCAAGAACTTTGAGGAGGCAATCAAGGCATATAAATTTGCTCTCCGACTGGAGCCCGAGTCGGCACAGATTCAACGCGACCTGGCTATTCTGCAGATCCAATGTCGCGACTACCAGGGTTACATCCAGAGTCGGACTGCCATGCTCCAAGCCAGACCCCAGATCCGCCAAAGCTGGACAGCGCTTGCCATTGCCCACCATCTTTCTGGCAACCCGGCTGAGGGAGAGAAGGTCATGACCACCTACGAGGGAACTCTCAAGACGACACCCTCAAAATTCGACATTGAGCACTCTGAAGCTATCATGTACAAGAACTATTTGATTGCAGAGCAAGGGGACTATCAGCGGGCTCTTGAGCACCTGAACTCCGCGGCCAAGCACAACCTCGACCGACTGGCTGTGATGGAAGCGCGTGCCGAATATCTTGATAAGCTGGGTAAGAAGGAGGAAGCTGTAAAGGCTTATCGCGCGCTCCTCGACCGTAACTCGGAGCACCCTGCCTACTACGAGAAGCTACTTGAGGTCCTCGAGGTACCCAAGGACGACCTGAAGGCTCGCAAGGCCATCTATGACGGGTACGCTGAGAAGTTTCCTCGATGTGACGCTGCCCGCCGGGTGCCGCTCGACTTTCTCACAGGTGAGCTTGTTGCATGAATTTGTTACTTGAGCTCAGACACTAACTAGTTAGGCGATGATTTCAAGCAAGCAGCCGGGGTCTACCTCACGCTGATGCTCAACAAGGGTGTACCCTCGACATTCGCCAACCTCAAGCACCTCTACTCTGATTCTTTCAAGAAGGATACCCTTCGTGAGCTTGCAGAGAAGTACCTGAACTCTCAGAACTCCGATGCCTCCAGTAAGGACAAGGGAGAGGCCGCGGCTCTTTACTACCTCGCGCAGCACTACAATTATCACCTGAGTCGTGATTTGACAAAGGCCACCGAGTATATCGAAAAGGCGATTGAAAAGGACCCCAAGAGTGTAGACTTTTGCATGACCAAGGCGCGAATTATCAAGCACGGCGGAGACCTGCAAGAAGCCGCCAAAACGATGGATCGCGCCAGGAAATTGGATCTCAAGGATCGATACATCAACACCAAGGCCGCCAAGTACCAGCTTCGCAACAACGAGAACGACAAGGCGCTCAAAACAGTTGGGCTTTTTACCCGTGCGGAGACGGTTGGCGGTCCTTTGGCAGACCTTTTGGATATGCAGTGTGTTTGGTATCTGACGGAAGATGGCCAGGCATATGCGCGGCAGGGTAACATTGGCCTCGCCCTCAAGCGATTCCATCAAATTGCCAACATCTTTGATGTTTGGCACGAGGATCAGTTTGACTTCCACAGCTTTTCGTTGAGAAAGGGACATATCCGAGCTTACATCGACATGATGCGGTGGGAGGACCATGTCCGTGACCATCCCTTCTTCTCTCGTGCTGCACTGGATGCCGTTGAGGTCTACTTGAAACTCGCTGACAAACCCTCCTCGAACGGAGTCAATGGAGCTGAGGGTGAGGATGCTGATGATGCCTTGGCCAAGAAGAAGGCGGCCAAGAAGGCTAAGAAGGAGCAGCAGCGCCTGGAGCGAGAGGCTGCCGAGAAGCAGGCGAAGCAGGACCCTAACAAGGGCACCAAGGAGAAAGATGGAGAGGTGAAGAAGAAGGACGAGGACCCTCTAGGCCTGAAATTGGCCGATACGACCGATCCTCTTGGAGAGGCCATGAAGTTCATCAACCCCCTGCTACAGTTCAGCCCTCAGAATATCGACGCCCAGTTCGCTGGTTTCGAGGTCTACATGCGCCGAAGTAAGTCGAGCATCATCTTGTCAAGAGACCAAGCACTAACCAGTCTCCCTTATAGAGAAGTACGTTCTCGCTCTCCACTGCCTCACGGCTTCGTTGGCCCTCAACCCCAAGTCGCCCAGGGTACATGAGCAGACCGTGGCGTTTGCACAGTTACTGAAGACCGCGACCAACATTTCGCCCAAGGTGCTCGAGGTGTTGAAGGCCGAGTTTAAGGCGATTGAGTCTTCGACGGATCTAGACAAGTATAACGACGAATACCTGGCTGCCAACAAGAGCAGCCCTCGTCACGTTCTTTCAGCGATCAAAGCGCAGAAGCTGCTGGGCCAGGACAAGACTAAGAGCGAGGAGGCAATTGTTGGAATCCTGGAGCTTCCCAATATTGAGTATACATATGCCATTGAGGGGCTGGAGGTGCTCAAGAGCTGGAAGAGCTCTCAGGTGGAAGCGTTCAAAAAGGCGGCCGAGGTCAAGTTCCCCAATGTGACGAGGCTCGCTTAAGGGGCTGTGACTATTCAAGGGAAAACAAAAAAGTTCAACGAGATAAAATATGCATGTAACGAACGTTGAGAGCAGATGAGGCTATGATTTTACATTAGCCATGGGACATACGGGTACATGTAGAGGTTATTGGTTCTCAGGTGCCTTGGATTGGCTGGAAGGGCGAGCGAGGGTGGCAGACTGGCGCATGTTTATCCATGGGGATGATAGCTTTGGAGTTTTGGGAACATGTAGAAAAGTTGAAGCACCCTGTAGAACAAGCATCCAATGTCAATCTTGTTGGCCAAAGATGCGAGGATTTAACTACATGGCAATGGATGCTAGTTAGCCTTTAATTAGGCTATAATCCGGCTGCGCTATCGACGGTTGTAAGTCTGACCTAAGCACTTGATTCTTGATGTTCATAAACCCCCTTAAACAAAGATGGATGTCTGACGCGTACTACGCAGGAACAAGTTTGAGGACAAGTGATTCGTTCTTGCATCAAGCCAGACACCGCCTGTCAGCTCAGCTGCAGCTGATGAAACCACTGCAACAATCAACGTTATCGCGCTGCAGGCATTCAAAGGGGGCTCCAATCTCGGGCACGCGCCCCGCGGACCTTATGGCCCCGTTCTCCTGCGGAATATCTCTGCAGCTTCAACACCTTCTTTAATACACTCGCTTTCACTGCTTTATTCCTTCTTTACTTTTTGAGGCCGCGTAGCTCGAAATTACTCTGCCGATACCGCTCTCTTCCTTTCCGTCTGCGTCCGCTCTTTTATCGTTCCGTCTGCGACGCGCATCGCCTGCTGGCCTTGCGAACCACCTCAGCTGCTTCAACCTCGACAACCGAGCCCTCGTATTTCCATGTGATTTTGCCGAGCGCTCGAGAAGATATAATTACCGCCGAGACCTAACCTTTGGAATAGCTATGGAGAGCGACAGGGTAATGGACGACGGCGTTGGAATGCAGCTCCAGCTCGAGGACAAGAAGATATTGACAATTGGCGTCGACGCTTTGGAGCTCAGCGGTGCGGATGCCTCGGAGAATACATGTGGTGGTCACCTTACTGAACATGAACAGACCCTGTTGCCAAGAAGTCAGGCCGCTCTTCTTGTAGCCCCCTATCTTCTCGTAAGACTCCTTTAAATCGTCACGTTGTGCGTGAGGCTACTTGCTGACCGTCTATCTCCCTCCAGGACCTGCGACGAAGAATACCGTTCCTCTCTATAACGTCCTCTGGGCCGAGCTCTCCGACAATCGCATCACGGTCGACTACGCCATTCATGCTTCGAAAACGTTGATAAAGCCTGGGAAATGGTCTTTCGCACTTGCTGCGTCGGACGACTCTAGCAGCGTAACCTTGGCCGAGACCTTCGTCAAAACTCTGCTGTCGCGCGCATACGGCGATGCGCCGTCCCAAAAGCGCGCCTATGTCCTGATCAACCCCAACTCTGGCCCAGGAGCCGCTGTCAAGAAGTGGGAGAATGAGGTGAAGCCGCTCTTTGACGCTGCCAGGATGCAGCTTGAGGTGGTCGTCTTGAAGCGCGGTGGCGAGGCCACGGAGCTGGCGCAACAGGTCGACCTGACAAAGTATGATACCATCATGGCATGCTCGGGAGATGGAACGCCGCATGAAATCTTCAATGGCCTTGCGAAGCGACCGGATGCTACCAAGGCGCTCTCTTCGATCGCCGTTAGCCACATCCCCTGTGGCTCAGGCAATGCGTTTTCGTGCAACCTGTACGGATCTTTTCGAGCCTCTTTCGCTGCTCTCGCTATCATCAAGGGCATTGTGACTCCGATGGATCTGGTGTCGGTCACGTCTGGAAGTAACCGCATCATGTCGTTCCTGTCCCAAGCGCTGGGCATCGTCGCCGAGGGCGATCTCGCCACGGAGCACCTCCGGTGGATGGGCAGCGCGCGGTTCGAGGTTGGAGTCTTGCAGCGCCTGTTTCTGAAGACGTGCTACCCGTGCGACTTGGCTGTCAAGGTTGAGGTTGACGAGAAGGACGGTGTTAGGGCGCATTACAAGCATCATGCGAGCACGACGAGCCTGGCTCAGCTGGCTAAGAACACTGAGGCCGTGCCCGCTGAGGGCCAGGGCTTGCCGGAGCTCAAGTATGGCACTGTTCAAGATGATTTGCCTGAGGGATGGGAGCTCGTTCCCCATGATAAGATGGGCACGTTTTATGCTGGCAACGTAGGTTTTCTCAACCATTATCAAACAGAAGCTGACTCGCCTACAGATGGCATACATGTCGCCCGATGCCAAATTCTTCTCCGCTTCACTGATTTCGGACGGTTGCATGGATCTCGTCACTATTGATGGCGACTTACCTCCGTTGACAGCGCTCAAGGTCCTCCTGGATGTCGAGTCCGGCAAGTCATTTGACAACCCCCACGTCACATACAAGAAGATTACGGCGTATCGAATCATCCCGCGAAACCAAGACCATGGCTATATCAGTGTCGACGGCGAGAAGATTCCGTTTGGGCCCATTCAGGCCGAGATTCACCAAGGCCTTGGAAGGGTCATTTCCAAGGCTGGCAAATATGAATCTGCTGGGCCGGCGAATTGGGACAAGGTGACGCTCGCGGATCGGATTCATGCTTGAAGCAGATTGCGAGGGGAGAGAAAGAGGGCCGAGGAGGTTATTAAAAAGGACGAGAGAGATGATACCCCATGCAAGAGAACATGTAATTTTGGCAAGATTAAAGGCTAGGTTATGCCGACTCTGGTTTGAAGAATGTTTGATGTTTAGAAGGCCTGATTAATGAAAGAGAATTGTGCCTATATTTTGCTTGTCTTGCTACCTACTTTAGCAATTGAGTCTCCTCGAAGTTGTATGTTCTTTGTTCGAAGCCACTCGATGCAGGAACGACTGTGGACCGCGGGGTCTGTCAGCACGAGCTCTAAGTTACCCCACCATCGACGGCGTTCTCTCAAAGCAACTTTATTCATTCGTTTCTCATCATCTCTACGGCCACCTCACTACCTAAACCCTCTTTTAACGCGGGGTGTCGCCTTCGTGAGACTATTCGCGGCAACACGAGCAACGTCAACCCAAGAGCGAATTTGAATTGCTTGTTTCTAGGGCAAGCTTCGGTCACGAGATGCCTCGTCGTGGTAGTAGGCTCCCCTCGGGTCCTTGGGGAAGACTGAGGCCTGTCGAACAGGATTCGTTGCAGAGCATCGGCCTCCCCTCTAAGGGCGACGGCAGGTATGTGCGGAGAGATGATTGTCCAGCCTGCAAGAAAGGACTGTCACAAGTTGGCATCAATGGGTGAGGAGTGTGAGGTTAACCGAGGACTAGGTTACTTAACTTCAAGACCCAGGAATGGTACTACAACCAAATCATTTCGCGATTTCTATCCTTTTGTACAGATGCAGGCGAGAGGGACGAGATATTACGGAGAATAGCAGCGCTTGATATAAGGGCTGTCGACCCTACACCTGCTGGACCCTTCGCTAGACCTCCCCCTGGACATTCTCCATTATCAACAGCGAGGTCGACCGCGACCACAACTTCCTCGTCAGCGCCTTCATCATCAACGGGCCCTTATAGTGGCACTTCTCAGGGGCCAGCTCAAACTCGAGGTGCGGCCGCATCTTCGTCCTCTTCATCAGCAGGGCCTTCAAGGAGCGGCCGTTCAATCATTCCTTCCAGCGGCCCATCCGGCACCGTAATGGCGGCTCTCCAGAACCCTGACAATACGAAGGCTCTGCAAGACGTTTTAATGGCACTGCGAAAGCTCCGAGAGGGCTTAGTGGCCACGAAACGCGCCGATGGCTTTTCCATACAGGCTTACATCTTCTCCATTCGGTTATCCATCCTCGTCAAGCACCCTGAATCATATCATCCCGCCATTCTTCATCTCCTCCGTTATATGGCCGTATGGCACCCCATGATGGAAACTGAGATCGCCGAAATCGCTGGCTATTTCTTGTTGGACACCGCGTGCCGGCGCAGGGACCTGACCGAGGCGTATTTCATCAGACAGGATTTCAAGATCAAGAACAGGAAGCTAGACCGTGCACTGAAGGCATTGGCGCACGACAACTACGTCGCCTGGCAGATCCTCAAGAAAGATGTGGATCAACATTGCCTCAAGCTGATGGAATGGGCAGACGACGAAATGAGGCTTCACACTCTGAAATGTTTTGGGAGATCATACCTTAATGTGGATCTGAGGTTCTTGGAGTTTGCCACTGGCCGCAAGTGGGATGAGTTGAAAGAGAAGGATAGTGTCGGTTGGGAACTGGACGAGGAGGTGGTCACCATTCGGAGAGTCAGAGCGAAGTGAATTGGTTTGCGGCATGTGAGTGTATGATACCCCAGCACAACACATTGGGAGCGAGTGGTGTTTCCATCTGTGGTGGCCCATTCTTTTTTACCCTTCGTTTTCAATTCAGCTATGCAGCGTTTGCACCTCGTGGTTATATTTCCTGGATGAGAACTTGCCGCCTTTGAATCGTGATAGGTCAGGAACCTGGTTAACGACCATTGGTGATGTGCTTTTCGTTTCGTTTGAACGCAAGACTATTGTCTAAGCTTAATTCAAACTCTTCAGGTTACTGTCCAAGCTGGAGTCAAACACTTTCATGTTATTGTCTAAAGCAACGATCAAACTCATCAGAGTGAAGCCTCTGCAATGGATCTTGACCTCGGGGCAGACTGGAATTCACAGCGCAGCTCCTCTCACAACAACTTCCGCGCAATCTTCGAGGAAGAAATCAACCGTATCAGAAACATTATCGAGGATAGCTTTCCCTCTTTCTCCACCTACACCCCGAAGCTATTCGCATCTCGCGATCTTCCACCATGGCTCCTCCACGGAAGAAGACACGAACTTCGAGATCCTCTCCTAAGGATGATCCCCCACAGGAACTGTCTAGCATTCTCGCAGACTCTCGCACCTCCTGGCTTCTAAAGTACGTCTGATCTCTACCCTACCTTTAACTAGGTTTATGGAGAGGGTTTGCTAACCTTCTTACGAGCCTTAGGAGCGACGATCAGATGGTCGAGCTCAAGGCCAAAGGCGAGACTTTCCACGTTGCGAAAAGCGTGCTCACGAAGAACTCTGAGTACTTTGAAGGCTGCCTCAACGGCCAGTTCTCAGAGGCCAAGAAGCGCACCGTCGAGTTCAGTGACGATGACAACGGCATTGAGCCGCGATACCTCGCTCTGTATATCGGTCTCGCTTACAGCCACTCGTCCATGGTCTCGCACACGCCACCCCGTCCTTCCAAGAACCCCGAGACTACCGCGGCCAAGACCCCCATGCGCGACTACGTTGAAGTCTACAAGCTGTGCGACCGCTTCATCAGCCCCGCCATGGGCGAGTTCATCGAGCGTTGCATTGACGTGGCCATCGGAGACGGGCACCGCGCGCTCCACCGCACCGAAGGCGACCAGGGCATGCAGAAGGTGCTCATGCGGGACTTTGCCAACGGATACGAGGCGCTGACAGCTGCTCACGCCGGGCAGTTGGATATTGGGAACCGGATGGTTTCGTATTTCTGCGAGGGGGTCAGCTATACCGCCTGGCTTGAGGGTATGGATGAGCTCATGGATCGGCCCAAGTTCGTAGCGCACGTCTCCCGTGGGTTTGCGAGAAAGCTGCGGGAGTTGCAGGGCGCCCGGAAGCTGAAGCGCAAGGAGCTGGCCGGGCCGGGGACGGTTGGGCCTTAGATGAGACTGTGTCTATGGCTTAGGCGGTTTTGGACGAGGTTATGATGATTTGAGATGCCTAAGGAGCGGACTGGCATGACTACAAGGGATGATTTTATGAGGATGTAGTCTAAGCATTATGGACCTTTATTGGAATGACAGCGCCGAGCTAAAGTATTATCTCATGATTCTCTGAGAGGTGAAGCCAGGTCTATCACTAAGTCTAAGCCACGTCTTGGAGCTGCCTATTTGCGCTGCAATATTAGCCCCTCCCCACATTACAGAACAAGATGGTTTCGTTCAGGAAACCAATGAAGATATCATACGATATGCTACTTTTCCACAGACAAGTCTGTGTGTATTGGAACCGATCTATTACTTGACGACAATTTAACTTCCCTGGGGCGGTATGCATCTTGCACTTTGTACAATCTCGCCTCCTTTCAACGAGCCAAGAGATGCTGACCACTTCACCGTCACATTTTCGTTCAAAGCAGAAATAACATCTAAATAAGGCGCAAAACACTCTATACAGAATGGCCCATCATTTCTAAAGACGGCGTGATCTCCTCCAGCCGCACGATGAGTTGGCGCCATCTAAACAATTTCCACGGCAATTTTAACCCCAGATGTCTCGCGAAGTGGTCCCAATGGACAGCAGTTGAGTCTAGGCTCTACCAAGACTGCTATGCACAAGCAGCATTTACTCAAAGTGTCATCTATGGGGATCGACGGCTATGATCACGGTGGAGACTGTTGATTGACGAGATCTAGATCTTGCAATCAAGGAACCGGGATGGAGGCTCCAGGTTCTCACCAAATGGTTGACCAATCAAGACAATTGCAATTGATCTCACAGTTACTCAGCCCCGAGATAATTCTGGCTATTAAATACGCAAAGTCCATTTGGCGCTGTGTTTCATGGAACATTTGCTGTTCCTGATTTTGAGCTACCCATACATGCATATTCCTAACACCACATTCTGGTGCAGCCAGCTCAACAGAAGTTCCATCAGCAACGCCAACATTTCCGTGAAGGAATTCCTCAGCTTAAACTCGAAGACCACGCGCAAATAAAAGAGACAATTCGTATCGTCATCGTATAAAATCGCGGAACAAGACCCCGGACGTAACCAGAGACATAATGGACTTCAATCACCGCGCGCGGCAATGTAAAAAAGAGGTGGTCGAGCTCATTCAAGGTGGCTCCTTCGGGACGGCATGGCTTGTGCTTCGGGCCAGACGCCGGCTAAGAGAGAACAAGCTCACAACGGAGTGTGGGGCTTCGGGCTGAAAGACCGCTCGGGTGTGTAAGCCGGCGAGAGACCTCGGTCTGTGGTCCAGCGAACCTTGGAGCGAGGCGGAACACGGATGGTGCAGGCCATTGCCGCGAGGAACATGTGGAACAGGGACAAGAAAACTGGGAATAGAATGAATGCAGGGGGTGCTTGTTGACGATATGTTGAATGAAAATGAGAGGGATGTCTTTGGACTGCGTATTGTGTATATGTCTATACGGAGTAGTCTTCCAAATCTTGTGATCAGTGACCGAGACCGTTGAGCCTGAATCTGTTGGTCAAGGTGCGTCCCGAGATCGATACCATGTCGACAAATGGTCCAGTGTCGATGATGAAATTCCGGCTTCCTGAAAAGAAAAAATATATATTCCAAATGTGGTATCCCTTTAAACGCCGTTCCATGTAATCCCGATGCTTTCAGATCGCGGTGATATCCGTGCAAGTAATCCGAGCCCGACCAGTTCCGGGGTTGTGTCGCTGTAAGCTTCAAACAAAAAGAGGGATGGACAAGAAGCCATCCATGTTGGTTGTTTTTATGACGGTTGTTTTACTTGTTTGTTGTCTTGTCTCGGGTCTCGTCGTTTATCGCTTCTCGTAAAACTCGACAGCCCTTTCGAGTTCGCTGAGGCTGGATCGGTCACCGTACATGTTCATGAGGGCCTCGTTTCGCTCTCTGTAGGCGGCATTTTCACGCTCCATGGCCTCCATCTGGGCGATGCGTCGTTTTTGGGCCATGTCGAGATAGGTTTTGACGCCGTAACCGACGACTGCAACGGCCGCGACGGGCTTGACCCTGGTGTGGTGGTCAGCACTTTTATTCTTCTGCGGTGGTCATGTCGCGTGACATGAACTTGAGGACTCACAGCCGGCCAAGAGGCATCCTTCTCTGGGGGCGCAAGTGAGGGACAATGTTGGGGTGGACACGAGCGGCGGTGGAAAAGGACTGTCGAGGGACTCGCATCATGGTGAAGGAGGAAAGGTAGTTGGAGGCTATGGCTGCTTGTCTTGGTCTCGGCAAGGGTAGTAGGTAGGTAAATGGTACAGCAAGTCAAGAGGTGAGTCGGTAAACGTAATCCAAACTTTGAACTAATCTATTTGATGGGAGGAGCTATGCAAAGCGTTGGGGGCGGGTAAGGGCCGTTGTTATAACTACCCGCTTGAACCTGAATCTGAACCTAATAAACCTGGGCTCCCTGCAATGCCTGAGTGCATAGCCGAGTGGCCCCGAGAGGGCGAGCTGTGATGGCCCGGCTGACGCTGATGATCGAACCACAGACGCCTGGGGATGGCGCCGATGGGCGATGCCGTTTGTGGGGCGGGGGTGTGAGTGCGGGTTGCGGGTGCGGCATTCGAGCCGATCAGGTGCCCGTGCCCTGGAGAGTCGACGACAGAAGAGGGTTCGCCCGGAAGCAGCCAAGAGGATTAGGGGGGAGATCTGCCCTGTAAAGCGCAAAGAAACCCGTGGCCTGGGCTGGACGGGGAGTTTTGGAGGTGGGGAGGGCTGTCCGAGGGTGTGGCACGATGCGGGATGGAGCTTATGGCGGGGTTGTTCGGGATTGGATTGGATGGATTCGCATTTCACATTTGCTGCGTGCCGTTGATGAGGGTTGCTTTTTACACCGAGACCAGCAAACGTGCTTTTGGATATGCCGGGCGTAACGCATTGGGGTGATGCTGAAGGCCTCAGTAGAACATGGCACGAAGGGCAATCAGTCGTGCTCGTTCGTTGATACCCTCAAAAGTAATCAATCAACCCATTTTCGGCTGGACTCGGGTCTCACATTTCGCTACCAGTTGCCCCAGATCTTTTGTCAGTAGCATGGACGGGAAAAACATTCGACCACGGCAATTCTGCCGCCAGGGAAGGGACCCATTTGCGGCCGATTGTGGGGCGCTCCCTTCCCGTCTCACCACCATGACCTCACCATGGCCTCTCTTGGGAACCAGTGGGCAGTGAGATCCCCTAATGCTTGTCCTCAAAGCCCACCTGGAATCTGGATGTCTTTGGTGTCACTGGACCTCCTGCTGAGTTCCTCTTCTTCCCCGGTTTTTATGGCACCATCACCACGCCTTGTGCATCTGAATCTCTGGCACATCGTGGCACATCTTAACGTTAGGTTGTGTTGCCTTTCATTCCGCCCAGTCCCTATCACGCTTATATCATAGCGAGGGCAACTCTCTATAACATGCATCTCTTGTATTTGATTCTTTGCATCGCACCTCCTTCGGTCACTTTCCGGTTTCCCCGCATTTTCCTCTTGCATTGCTTCCCCTGTCGTTGGTCTTCTAGTGTCACACACACGCTTAGCTAACTAACGCGAGCTGTTAAGAAAACACATACCTGTAACTACAAGACATTCTTTTTAACGTTGAGACACAAACACGCACGTAATTACTCTTATACAGTATATATATATATATAAAAGGTAACATATATAATAATTAAGTGTTACAAACAAGTAAGTGTTACAGTATACTATAC
>JABCKW010000308.1:0-22371 GCA_014824385.1 Fusarium cyanostomum | reverse complement strand
GGATGGGAGGTATTTGAGGAGGGCCCTGTTCTGCGGGCTTCTTTACTTGTCCGGTCTCGTCTTGGGGAACGGGCTTGGTTTCATCCCCGACCTTTTCTTGGGCGGGTGTGTCGATCCTGTCTTGGACAGGCTTCCCGGCGTCAATCTTTCCGGGTATCTTTTCGGGCAAGTTGCTGTCCCCCTGTGGCGAGACTTGTTTCGGCGTATCGACGCCGGAACCCGACTTCTTGTCCGCGGACTCTGGAAGCACAACTGGTGGCGGGACGACGGCAGGTTCAAAGGCCTCTGTAGAGCGATCGCCTGGCGGGGGTTGAGCGACAGGAGGGTTGGGCGGCTGTTGAATCGCACCGTATTTCGCCGACTGTGACCACGAGTTCTGCATGAAGCGATAGAGCATGAAGACCATGATGACAGAAAGGACGGCATAGAACCGTCCACGTCGACGAAGCGGAAGCATTATGGCAGGTCGTGGCTCGCCGAGGCGAGGCTTTTCGAGGCGAGGCTTTTCGAGGCTCGGATCGATGGGTGGTTTTTAAAAATAAAAAAATCGAGTCGGGGTCTCTCTCGAGGGCAGAGAGGGGGTTCGTTGAGGGTCGCCAAAGGCTTCGTGTCGCTTATGATGTTAGGCGCAGCATTCCGTATTTACTTCGTACTTGGTCCCTCAGATGTAGCCAAACCGGAGCAAGTGGAGAGAGAGAGGCTGGACTCTAAATAAGCATCAATAAAAAGGCTAAATTGAGATGGAAGAAAAAACAGAGAGAGGGAGAAAACAAATGATCCGTTCCTTGAGCGTCCCCTGATCGCGTCTGTAGGATGGATAAGTCATATCCATGTTGAGCAGAAGGAGGCTTTGATCTTGGCAAACGGACGACTCCTGGAGGCATTGGTTGGCTAGCAGAATGGGTCCCCCTATTCTTGGGCTAGCTTACCTACTGTACAGAGCAGACTAGCATTAGCATCCATTGGATCCTCTAGCAGGGGCATCCCGTGCCTGCAAGTTTAGGGATCATGGAGCCACCCTAGATCAGCGACCTTTCAAATGGGTGGACACAAGTTCCACTCTGTAAATACTATTCAATATGCTTCTTACGATTGCTCTTTAGGTAAAATCCGGTAGGAAATTACCTACGTCAAGGCTAGGTCTTACTGCATAAGTATTCCAGGTAAACTCCCCCACTATCCCATGCCCGAGTTGTCTTAAGACTCTAAGCCGTACCTTGCCTCACATAACCCCAACTACAAGCGAAATACCAAAAGCTTCACTTGTAAAGCATTTATAGCGATGCTTGCGATTTGTAATGATTAAACTTTTATGGTACTTCTATCACAAGCTAGTTTAGGTAGCAGAATATGTACCTCTTGGATGGTGCTATTTGATTGAACTAACCTCCCTGTCGCGACCGGCTTGGAGTCTCGTAACAACTCATGGGATACGCAGTTTCAAGCTTGCATGGACATTAATCTACAGGCTCGAGTGTCTGTAAATACGCAGCTGACCCCATCGGCAAAAAACAATAGGGCTCTTCCCGTTAATCGTTCCGTTTCAATTGCAATTCGTTGGATTCAACGCTGAAAGTAAATCGCTACCGCGGAATAACAAGCACACACCTGGATGGGCCGAGAAGTTCAACTGTTTTTAAGGCGTCACTGATCTCCACTGTCTACGGTAATACAGGTAGGTAGGTTCTCGCACTAGACCTATGCCTAAACGGGTATCCGACCTCTAATAAAGTGGACTTGTTCCTGTATCTTATCGACGCCGTTGCCGCGCCGTTGCCCCTGGCACGTGCTTCCGTGTGGTTCACCGAAATGCAATGCTTCTGGGCTCCCAAAGAGGCTGAGGTTCCTGAAACCTTCAACTAGGGCAAAATTTACGCATCAACATCAAAAACCCCTCCAAATATCCTGCAAGGAACAGAGTGGTGCTATCTGTACTTGGCCAATTGAAGATTATGAATTGCTCCCTTGCCAGGAGTCGACCAAGTTCGTAGCTTTAAGTTAAAACGGCTCTAATGGATCCAGCCAGTTCGCTTAACACTGGCGAATATTAAGCAACTCATCATCAGAAATCTGTACTTTCGTGTTCGTTGACTCGAGGTTTGAATTTATTGGGTTGGTGACGGGTGGTTGAGAGTCACGAGGTAGAGGTTGGGCAACAAGATACGCAGTTGACCATGCGCGACCACAGCGCCCGGGAGAAGCGCCAAATGAAGAAAAAAAATAAAAAAAAATAAAATAGAAATGTATCACCATCTAACGCCATTGGTTGATATACAGATTGATGGCGGCGAGAGAGTATGGCAAATTGGTGTTAATCGTGCATCGGGTGATAGTGGTCATTTGTTGTTGTTCTTGTTTGTCGTCTTGTTGTTGATTGGGAGGAGTTTTGGCAGCTGGCCTTGGAGGGAGATGGCTATTTTATCTCTTGGGGTCAGTTGGAAAGGTGTTCGTTCATGCTGAACAGTAAGGTTGGCTGAGACATGAAGATGATGCTGCTGAATATCGCAATGCAATGCAATTGGGTGTAAATTGCGGTGTTACTCTCTCTACCAGGCTGCCTTAGTCTACCTACAGGTATTACATAACGTTATAAGGTTAAAAACCAGACCAAAAGAATAAGTTAGATCAAAAGAGACCAGAAGAGGTCAAACCTTTAAACAACTTCAAATAAAACTTCAAAAAAAGAAATTACTAACTCCCCGAGGTGGGCTCGAACCACCAACCTCTCGATTAACAGTGGCGCCATCGGGGAGATATTTGTTCGTTGATGAAGGCGGAACCGACGGTGGTTTGGTGAAATACCAGAGGAGGATGACGGTTGTCGACAACAGGCATACCGCAACCTTCCTTCCTATCAACTCCATCCTTTCTGGGCCAAAAGAACCTGAGACTCTGGTGTCTATATGTGTGGGTCGAGTTTCCAAGACTGAAGCCTGCAGACAGGCATGAAGGCACAGTTGGCGAAAGCTCCCTCCCAATGTTCGTCGGATGGAGGGCATGAGGTTGTAGCCTATTCATTATGTGGTGAAACTCACCAGCCTCGAGCCGCAAAATGCGGGCGATGACGGTTGGTTCAATTAATTGGCTAGAATAGACCCCGTTGCCTTCTTATCGACGCCTGGCGCTTCCTCTAGAGACTTCAGGCGGGAGCAGGTCCATGCACACACTGCCCGGCAGCCAGAGAGACAGCAGAATACGTCTTACAGGAGTTCAATGTGTAGCAAATTCAGAGTCTCATGTAATTATGAGTTCTTCGGCTTCATCTTGTTGTAATCGAGTAGTGTAGTGTTCCTACCTCCTGGGCATTAATTACTGGAATGGAAGGGAGGGTCTTACTGCTGCTTATGTATTTTACTATTGACGACATAGAGAGAATAAAATATTCGCCCGCTTGCAAAATGAACACCATTCAAAATAACTAGCATAAGTTGAGGAAAAAATCCAATTTTAGAAAAGCTTATTAGACGAGACTATGTTGAACTTATGGCGAGCCTTAGCTGAGTCGCAGCATCACCTTAGTCTATATCTTGCCATTCTGTGAGCATCAGGTACGGCGAAGCCTCTGTCTGCCTACTGTAGCAAGATCTCTTTCTGACAGGCGCCTCGTCGGCATCGGCCTTGTCTATCATTTCCAATACCAAGTCCCCTCATAGGGCGGGGCTCTTGAGACGAACCAATCCAACATCCAAGCGTTGAGCGCCGGACCTCCTCGGGGTCCGGGCATAATTTTGCACCTTTGTTTAGGCAGGCGGTTGACTTTGACACTGGGGGAATGACTATGAAGTACGGGTGGAAGGCGTCGCGCACTCCTTATCAATGAGGCGTATCATGGAGACTTCATTCCTTTGGCTAGAGAGCGCGAGCTACTGAGCCAACCATGGTACAGAGCCGTACGGTGCCCCTTTAAAGGTGACCCGTCCATTCTATATAGATGCTCTCACACGCTGAGTGCGGTATCAGCGCACTGATGTTCCATTCAGAATCCAGGTCTGCGAATATATACTGACCGAAGGCGTTCGCGAAGCTCAACACCAGGCCTGGATTGTGATTCAGGGATCTACTATAAAAGTCCAAGCACGGATGGCGCATTCTGAAGCCTGTGTTCTCGGTCGTGCGGCAGTTATATTGTCTGCCTCTTGAAGTGCGCCTTTGTGTGCCTTTGTGTCTGAAGTTCCAGTCTTGGATAAACTTCTTTATTAAACAATCAAGACGCAACCGGTTCAAGTACTCAATGGTGAGCTGCCCTAGGTCTGGTTCAGAGTATTCAAGGGCCCTTTGTAGTCAATTCGGTTCATTACCCGCCAGTAATAGCTATCTCAAAAGCAACAACGCCGCATATCTCAAACCATATCCCCCAAGTGTGCGCCGTCGCTCTCGTACTGAAAAGCGTGTAATCCAAACCAACAATACATGCAAGAAGAGAACGAACGACTAATGCCAAGGCTCTGGCAAACCCTTTAACCAGACCACCATGTCTATAACTCATTTGATTGACTTGATCTTGGCATACAGCATCGTGTCGTAAAAGTTGTAATTTGGATCGAGTTCGCAGAAGGGATGCTGCGATAGAAGCACATCCGCTGTAGGACGATCATAGGGGTTTCTAAAGTCATTGTTAGTTAATGCTCGTTCAGATTCGTCAAAGAGTACTCACACTTGGAAGCAATCCATCATGAATGCCACAGCCAATGGACCAAGGGTGTCTTGAATGTCCTCGGGAATTGGCGGCCTCTCGCCATTGGCAATCTTGTAAATGGCACCGACTGCCTCCTCCTTGGCCCATGGCCGCTTGCCCGCAAACATCTCCAACACTACGCAGCCCAAACTCCAGATATCCACCTTGGCGCTGTAGCCCTCGCCTTGGGAGCGAATCACCTCGGGTGCCATCCAGAATACGGAGCCCTGCATCGAGTTGGTTTTGTCGTTGCCGTAGATGTTGTCCGTCTTCTTGGAGATACCGAAATCACTGATCTTGCACGTTCCATCCAAATCCAGTAGGATATTGTCCGCCTTCAGATCGCGATGCAGAATACCTTCGCGATGCAGGTACGCAAGACCAGAGAGCGTCTGTCGGGTCAGTGACGATACGACCGACTCCTCAAACTTGCCATGCTTGCGAAGACACGACCCAATGCTGCCACCGGAAATATACTCGAGGAAGATACTGATACTAGTCTCCTTACGCTCGCAACCAAGGTACTGCACAATGTTGACGTGATCCAGGTGCTGCATGGTGTCGATTTCCTGGTCCAGAGCCGCAACAAGCTCCTTCATCTTGGTCTTGTCTCCAGCAGCTGCCTTGGGATTTACTTCAACTTCCTTGACAGCCAAGAAATCTCCAGTGGTAGCATTCATACCCAAGTAGACGCGACCATAGGTGCCCTTGCCGATTAGCTGACCCTTGAACCACCTAAACGTCGTCTGGCGCTTCGGCACGGCTTCTTGTGGAATCTGCGGCATGACCACACTGCCGCGTCTGTCTGGTCGAATCTGAACAATGTTGGCATTGAACATCTTGGTACTCTTTCGGCGCATAATGTTGCCAGATGACTGCCCCAGGTTGGTCGAGTTGGATCGCTTGTTTGCTTCGTGAGCGCCACGAGCCACCTCTCGAATAGACTTCATGCGGCCGAGGCCACCCGAACGTCGAATACTCCTCTGCGCCACTGATGTAGGTCGTTGTTCCAAGGCCTTAAGGGTTGATTCATCAGAGCCCAGGGTGTCGTTCTCATTGTATAGAGACGGCTGCCGGGATGGTGGGATTGCAGGTGGTGCTTGAGGGGGAGGATTCGATGGTGCTCGCTGTCGCGGCTCAGCTTGTGATGCTTGAGCCGCACTCACTAGGTCAATACTCTCGCTTCCCTCGGCGATCGGTGACGGTGGCATTCCTCCTTCGGCGCCATCCTCAAGCACAGGCTGATCAAGATCCAGGTTGGGGAAGAAGTCATCGAGATTGTTGATAAGGGCGTCCGTTGGGGGACGATTTGCCCAGACATCTTTCTCAATGAACGACTTCCGCCGGCTCAGTTTGCTGTCCTTCTCTTCCGATTCCCAACTGTCAGAACGAGGAGTTGCTGGCTTGCGGCCGCGAGCCGAACCCTCATCGTTGCCATCCGGTGTTGCGCTGCTGCTAAAAGATTTGGGTGACGTGAAGGCAACAGACAAGCCCTTTCTCGAACGTGCTGTATTCACTGTTAGGCTGGGCCGCTTGTTGTGGCTACTTGCATCCCCATTTGCGGCAGAAGCCTTGCCCTTGTTCCTGTTGGCCAAAGGAATTGCAAAGAGGCCATCATCAGAATCATCTCCGCTGCCATCATCGGCGGGTGGCGCCGGGGCAGCGGGCTTTGAGAATTGCACGTCCGAGTCCTCAAACTCCGGGTCTGGACCATGCGTTACACGTCGCTGTGGCGGCGACGGATGCTTCGGAGGAAACGATCCCCTTGGCCGAATCGAGTTGGGGCTCATCTCTGCTGGAGATGAAGCCCGTGGTACTGTTTCATAAAGTTTAGCTTCTTGTGCACCCGCTAGCAAATCGCTGGGTAACGTGGGTGTCTCGCTAGGTGAGTAGTCCGGCACGACGAAAGGCAGATTTCCCTTGCTCCAGGTCACAGTACCTGGCGTCGCTATCGTACTAGGACTATCTCGACCCCTGCTCGGCTGGGATAAATCAAAGCTAGAGATGGCATCCTTACCTCCTGGAATTGGCTGTGTTGACATCCGGTTGGGAGATACGCCGCGAGGATTTTTGACATTGGACTGTCCGATCGCACTCAAGTTCCTTCCCATACCTGCAAGAGCTGCTCCGATGCCAACGGGGCCAACGGCTGGCTGAGGTGGTGAAAACTTGGCCTTCTTCCCCTTCTCCGTCATCTCGCTCTCTCCAGCTGTCATTGGTGGGTGTCTCGGTGTGGGATAGCCCTCGAAACTGCTGCTGGATGTACGCATACCCTGACCAGTCCTCTTGCTTAGGGAGTTTGCCTTGATTAGTGTCGCAGACGGATCACTAGGAGGTGCCGGAGGCCGCCTCTGGGGGAAGAGTTGATCTGTCCGCTTGTCCTCATACGGCGAATCTCGAGGTTGATCGAAATCGACATTCCTGCCTACAATACCAGGGCCGATCGACTCTGACGGGCTGCCCTTTAGAGCAGCCTGCTTTCTCTTGGCTAGGTACTCACGCTGCTTCCTCTCCATCTCGGCCCTGTATGTGCTTGCCTCTTGTGCTAGAGTCCTCTCATCAATCTTGTCTTCTGTCAATGTGTTGGACCTAGATGTTGGAGGCGATGAGCTAGATCGCTGCCTGATATTCCGCTGGGCATCTTCGGCGGATGCTCCTGGGGGAAGATAGCCGGGAGATAACGAAGCTGGAACATCCGCGTTGACGGTGAGGCTGGTGACGGGATGTGCCCCAGGCGGAGTTACAAGGAATTTGAGTGTTCCAACTGGATCACCTTTGGCTCGCTTGACCGTGACAAGCTTCTGATCGTCGAGAGGATCCGCATGGTCAAACTTGCCCACCTCGGTGAGATACAAATTGGAGTTCTCAAAGTCACCCAAGCCTAAATGCATGCATATGACTTGACGAACTTCCGCAGCCGACTCTGCTTCGGTGATGTCGCACATCCTATAATTCCAATAGTCCATGGTAGCGAGGACGTAGGTCCTCATGGGGTTGATTCTCCTTGGTCGATGATACGCGCCGTGGCCGTTCCTTTCATCTGGGCTTAAGCTCGAACCTGGGTGGTCTAGATTGGTATCGCTGCCATTGGCTCCTCGGACGCCTAGTCCCACGGGCTTCATGGTACCCTGGGGCGAAGTCGGGGACCCGTCTATCTCTTCAGGGGACGGGTATGCGCCATCATCCTTCTGTCTCTTCTTTCTGGATAAGAAGCTGAGGAAGCTCTTGGAGTCTTTGGCAGAGGATGGAGTTTCTGCGCCTGCTGACCTCTCGCCAGCTTCTAAAGGAGATTGGCGAGACCGGATATCATGGCTTCGACCGCTATGTACAATGTCTCCGAAGTTCATGCCTCGACCGAGCATTGAGGCTGCATCTGCGGGGACGCCGGATCCATATATTGCTGCGTTCGAGGACACGGAGTCCATACTGCTCCGGGAACGATGTCCGGCTTTGGTCGCGACAGGAAATTGAGAGAGAACGGGCGTAGTTGCGGATGTGAACAGCGTCGGTGGGATACTGGGACTACCATTTGGACTTGCTGAGCGTGCAGCAACTCCGCGGAACGCCCCTCGTTCGCCCGACTCACTAAGGTTGGGACTGTGGCGGCGAGAACCATCCGTATCGACATGTTTTAGAATATTCCGATGATTTGATTCGGATGTAACGTTAGTGTCGCTAAGATTCATAGGCATAGTGGTCGCTCTCGTCTGGGAAAATCGTCGCCCACCAAAGCCAGGACCGGGTGCATTAAGAGGCGTCTGCAGCATAAGTCAGCCAAAACAGGCCTAAAAGAACCAACGGGGGGGACAAACATTGGGCGAGTCCATGGGATCAGTTCCAGCACTTGGTAGATTGTTCCCATGTCCGCCGTTGAGGGATTCCTTTCGGTCGTGGGAGCTCGTAATCTTTGACGCATCAGCCGGTCGACCAGTCACGATACTTCGAATTAGTCGTCGCATTCGCTTGCCCTCTTCCCGCTCGCGGGGCTGATCCCATCCGGTTCCGCTGTTGGTGCATTCTTGGGCCAGTCTGGGATACACTTGTTGATGCATCATACCAAAGTTGCCGCGACCGCCGTGGCCACTACCAAGCTCGAGGAACTGTGCTCCATCCAGGTTGAGAGCCTTGAAGGTTTCCTGCCAGTCTTTGGAGAATTGATTCTTGGCCAACCAGATCAGGACAGTGTCGAGGGGCCACTGGGCAGCAACTTCCGAGGGGATCGTACCGGGGGGAGTCGCGTTGGACGAATTGGAGGCGCCACGATGCTGGGTGTTGCTCGAAGAATAGAGACGATCCCTCGTAACCTCATCCATAGGAGTTGTGGCATTTGTGTCAGTTCCGCTCATAGGCGTTGTCACTGGCCATGATGTCTGCGAGTTGGCAGTCAGGGTTGAATCTTCCAGTCCAAAGGCGGGGATACCAACGCCCTCTCCGTACGTGTCGCCTTGCGGTATGTAGGTCGCACTCATGGCCTCATTCGGCGGCGGCGGCGGAGGAATAGCAACTGTTTGCCCAGCAGCGATGTGGGCGTGTAACTTTGGGTTGTACGGCTGATGCTGGCCGGGCGGCGGCGGCGGGATATTGAAGCCTGGCCGTCCGTCATACATGCGCCCAAAGGCACCGTGCCACGGAGGCTGCTGGCCGAGAGCACTCGCCGGAGGCGGACCGGGAGGTGGGGGGATCATGACGCCCGAGGTGCCTGGCGCGGCGGGATATCGAGGCGGCGGAGGTGGCAGGCTCATCATGTTGCCCATCTGACCGGCATTCGGACCTCCCATGGGCGGCGGCGGCGGTGGAGGGACCTGGAAGGGCCTCGTGGGATCGGTGCCCGAGACATGTCTCTGGCCTGCCGAATACATGTTGGGCGGCGCGGGGGGGAGCCCGCCTCGAGGAACGAAATGGGCAGAGCTGTGTTCGAAGGCGGAGGGCGAGGTATGAAGGCGAGGCAGAGATGCAGGTGTCTGCAATGGAGACGGGGAGGAAACGCTGGCGGTCGAGGCTCGCGGACGTAGGCTCGAGGCAGATGAGACGGGGTGGAGGAAGTGGGCGGACGCGGCGGTCGGTATGTCGGAGGAGGAAGAGCCAAGCGGCCGGGGGGTCGAGCTCACGGCCGGGGCGACAGTCTGCGCGGGAGGATAGGAAAAAGAGGATGGGGCCGTCGAGGACAGGGAATAGGCTGGAGGATCGTTTGATGTCCCGTCGGCGAGGGCCAGGTCTTGGAGACTAGGGCGCGAGAAGGACTGTAGTGTGGCCTTGGCCAGAGCTTGGTGAGATGCTGTTGTTGTCGTCGTCGTCTGGGCAGCTTGAGGTTGAAGGGCCTGAGCCTGTGCCTGTGCCTGACCTTGAGCCGGAGCCGGTACCAGGTCGAAATTGGCAGCGGGACGGGAAACCCGTCGCAAGCTATCGCTGTTCATGGCTTGTGCCTGCGGTGGAGTAACATGGCGTGGAGTTGAGTGGGTCAGCTCGACAAGGATGCTGGGGCTGGGCCAGGATGTGGGTGTTGGAAACTGGAAGCGGAGTTATTAGAGGATGTCGTTGTTGATGATGGTGTTGCTTTGTGGACGAAGACGACTCTGCCTTATTCTGCGCCTGCTTACCGCCAAGTCACCGAGTAGAATCGCTCAGCAAAGATCTCAAACTAACAAAGTACTACCAACTTGGAACCTTCTTTTCTCCTCACGCTCCAGGCTGTCCCAGCCACTGCTCGGTCTCGCTCACAGGCGTCTGGCGCTTAGCGATAGATGGGGTGGTGTGCAGGGAGTGAAAGCACCCGCAGATGTGCGCTAGGTGCAACCTGGTGGAGGGTCTCCCGGCGAATCGGGACTGCCCAACTGTCGCCTGTCTTGTCGAAGGGGGCGCCAGTTGTTCGCTTTTTGACGCCTGCTGACGGGGAAGAGCTTTACGGCTTGAATGATCGTGAAGGTGAAGGCCTGAGTGTATAGCGGAAACTTGAGAAAGTTAGCCAAACCCCCTCTTGGTGATGTTGTGAACTTTCCGTAGAGAACACGACCTGATGAGCCCCATGCTTTGCAATACGATAGCCTCGGCTGTCCTCAGTCCTGGCTTAGCCTTTTCTCCTTACCTACCTACACAACCTCCAGGATTAGATCCGTGGCAAGCCAAGTAAATACGAGAGGTTCTTGGCCAGATTGGACGTCAACCCAAATCGGCAATGGGACATGGGTCTCTCCACAGACCATGCCATCGACTACCGACCACCGACCGCCGACCACCGCACAGAGGATAATTAAGCCCGGAACCTTCAATGGATAGGGAGCAGGTTCGTGATGCATACCGTAGTACAGAGATAGTGGCTGGACAAGACCTTGTTGGCGCGCTTCATCGTCAAACCAATGTTCGGCAGCAATCTTCGTATCCTAGCATCGTATCGTATAGCTAATTTCCCAACGTCTTAGACAGGGAGTGTATTTACCCGCGGAGGCTCTAATATTCTGAGCATCAACGTGTCCCGTCGTGTAAATCCCAGTCTCCTTCTAACAACAGACCCGAACTCCATATATATATCATCATGCGAATCAACTATGCCCCAAGCCAAAACGACCAAGATAGAGCATTCAGTTCTCCCGGAAAAGGCTTACATGACGCTGCAGCTTCCAAAATTAAACCCATAGCCCTGCTGGCATTGCTCAAGATACCCAGCCTCCTCCTCAGATCCCACAAGAACGTTGTGTTTCCGCACCAAACCCGAGATCTTGAGGCTCTGCTCTCCCTCTGCATGCCACCATTTGAGCCGCTGAAGCGTCGTCCCCTCGTCATCATCCGTGCTGAGCTCCCACTTGCCCGACGATACAACCACGTCGCATTGCTCTTTGGGAAAGTGATACTCTGGCAGAAACACGACAGTAGGTGCCTCAACTGGGGCCGCCTTTGGTGCCTTCAACTTGAGCTCGTATGTGCATTCTCGCATGTTGAATCCAGTAGTTACAACATCACCATACACAACTGTGGGTGTAGGGCGTACAAAGGCCTCAGCAGCGCGGTATCCAGGGGCATTGGTCAGCTGAGGATCCTTTGTAGTCGGCGCGGAGCTGATTGACGGGATCGTGAGTGTGCGTTTGATATTTTCAGGCGTGATGTTTCGGTCATCGCCTACATCCTTGCTGGCGCTTGCGTTCGTCGTTGCCGTCTTGGCAAGGTTCAATGACGACTGCGAGAACTCTGGGACAGGAGACTCCGGAAGATGCTTGTCATCGTGAGAATTAATGGACAAGTCTTCACCATTCCAATGATCACCTCGTTTGTGGTCATTCCTGGCGCAGTACACCCACAAGCAATGGCCCTCAAGTCCTGATCCTTCAACGGCATAATAGTTGGCATCCAATGCCGCAGACTGGCTAGAGTAATCACCGGTTTTGTACGCCATCTTGTCGTCCATGTCATAAGGAATTCCAAATTCGGTCAGCATACAGGGATGCTTTCCCGTGCGGTCGAGACCCTCTTGTCTTAGGACCCCGAGTTGGTCTCGAAGACAGTTGCGGATCGCTGTTTCTCCAATCTTAATAGCCAACGCCGGGTGCCAGTACTTGCCACGCAACACGCCCACCACGTCGACATTCCAGGTGCTGTTCCAATGCTTCGTCATGAGAGTGATTCCATCATAGTAGTGAGGGGTGAACACCATGTTGGGATCATCGTCCTCAGTTCCCTTGATCTCAGGCGGCAGCTGGAGCGTAGGAAACTGCATCAGCATGATGCAGTCCTTGTGTGCACCTCGGCAGGTCTGGACATATTTGCGCCAGAAGTCCAGGAAGTAGGTGTTAGTGAATTGTGGGTAGTCAATGACCTTGCCAGTGTTGGGGTTCTTGGAGAAATAGTCCTTTTGGAGAAGCGTGTTAGTCTCCATGTCCCAAACTCCATGCTGAGCCCAAAGACACTCTCCAAGCTTCCAGCCTGGATCACGCTTCCATCCGTACTTTGAGTCGTCATAGTCGGCCGGCAGCCATGCAATCTCGCCATGAGGATCAACAAGTTTGGTACCGGACTTGTACGGGCCGAGACCTCCCATGTCCCAGGTGTCGACCTCACAAGCTCGTCCCATGCCAGTCAAAAACGTCTGCCACATCGTGGGGCATGTTCCCTTCTTCAGAGGGTGTTCTTTGGGAATCACACTGAGATCCTTGTAACCGGTCATGCCCTTGTTGGGCTCATTCATGCTCTCCCATCCGATAACAACATCATTTTCGAGATCGCCAGCCTCGTGTATCCGGTTTGCAAGATGACCGCACGCATTCATGAAATGGTCCTGTAGGTAGTCCTGGATGTTGACGCCATCGATGATACACTTCGGCGCAAAGTCCTTGCCGGCGAAGAATAGCGTGAAGATTGTACCGGCAGCGAGTCGGTAGTAGTTTGTTGACCAAATCATCTTGGGAAACTCATTGGGGTTGGGGTATGTGTTATGAACAATGGCCGCCTCGGTTGCGGCAAAGCTCTGCGGGTTAAGACCACAAGCGTAAACGGTCCACAAGGGAGCTCCAGAGCCGCCAGTAAAGCGAGACCACACATCCTGATGAGGGTCCATGAATATATAGAAACCATACTCCTTGGCTATTCTCAGGATGTCAATCGTGTGTTGGATGAACTCCTCGTCATACTTTCCAGGTCCCGACGCCTCGATCGCCTCCCACGTGAAGATATAGCGAATGGTATTGAAGCCGTAACGTTTGAGACGCGAAAAATGAGCGCGCGCATCCTCTTTGGGGAATGGGCGCTGGTGAAAGGTGACATTATCACCGTCGAAGAAGTCGGTGTCAATGTGGGACGGAAAATCGGGCTCGCTGGGCAGTTTAGCATCGGCGGCGACGTTGATGCCACGCAGGACGACCTGACGCCCGTGTCCGTCGCGGAACTGGCCGTCTTCAATCAATATACGAAAGGACGACATGGCTTGTCCCAATGGCGATCGGTCTGTCGAGGACGAGAGAGGAGGATTGGGCGAGTTGAAGGAAAGGGGAAATTGGGGACAAGCCAAGCTAGCTGGGGGCGCTCAACGATGACGTTCAAGGCGCTGTGAGCATTGAGTGGCTTAGGTAGGTAGGCAGGGTAGGTAGGGGAATGCTGGGACCTTGTTAGTAAGCCGGAGATAAATCGGGGGAAAAAACTTATTTCGTTCCTACTTACGCAGTAGAAAGAAGGGGTTTGGAACTGTTGTGTTTATTTGGGTATTGACAGTTGGAAAGGAGGTGAACGACGAGAGCCTAAAATAGCACCGCCCGTTGCCTTAGTCTTGACCTCCAAGGTCATGAGGGTGATGGGCACTCTCCGTCTCCATCTCCCCCACGTCCCGGCACTTCGGATTTTATGGTCAGTCCGAACATCAGCCGATCGCGGCCCGCGGTTCCCTCCGGGCTCCGGGCTTGGAGAGATATACCCATGAGAGCTATGAGCCTCAAGCCATATCCTAAGAAGCAAGATGAACTTGCAACTGTGCCATGAACTGTAATAAACCTCATGGGAATTGGCGTAGATCTCTGAACGGCCCGAGAATACCTACTTACAGATCGGCGGCCAGGGTGGGTGTACGCTGTGTTCGAGTGCTGCAATCGTCCAAGGGAATGATGGACTATGTTCGTCCTAAATAGGAAGGAATTCAAGGAGAAGTGAGGTCAAGATTTGAGATATCAAACTCAACAGCGAAACAAACATGATTTGTCAGAAACCAGATGTCGGAGAATTTAGCGATACTTTTCGTCATTTGATGTGGCTTTGTGGCGGAATCTCACGCTAATCATGTCGGGTACGTGGCAGATCTCCGAGTAAGCATTTCGACCTCAAGATCCAAAAGAGAAGCACAGCCGGGCGACAATGTAAGGTGCGGCCATTAATATGTACGGAAGAGCTGAAATTTCTCACAGCTGGCTAGCACAAAGTCTCGAAAAGCGCTTAGCTCTGAAGATGTCTTTACATCAATCAAGGCCTGCAAGCACGATACGAGAGCGTGGGCTTTAAAGAAAGATGGCGGTTTCCCAGTTAGGTTTAGCGGGGCGACTTCGCAAATCGGACATTTTTCGCAATTGCGAATGCGAAAACCCACGGCCGTTGACTCCGCCGACTTAGTACTCCCGTCGCTCAACCAATCCCCCAATTCGTCTCACATAAACCAACTGACCTACATAACTTTGCAAGTGCTTGTCTTGAATTCGTCGTACTTCTATCCGAAAAAAAAACTCTTAGACCGCTGGTTCAAGGATCTCCCTAGATCCTCATTTCCTGACCCACATCTCTCGACCTTCTTTCTGGGCTATCCGAACTGCCGGTCGTGGCTACACTAACAGACAGCCCAAGCATCCCCTGCATCTCCCAACTCCCCCGTTCGTTGTTCTATATGAGAGTTTTGGGTTCCCGGGGTTTGATCCCTGTACCAAAAGTTATTGACTTTGCATCTTAAACTTACCGGGCGGCAAAAGTGAAGCCGTCCGGCGCTTCCGCCGAGCGAGGCTAAGACCTTCCCGGCTGCTCGGAACGGCACTCAACTCACGAAGCCACCCAACGCGGATATCGAGCTGCTTTTGTCTCATTATCAATCATTTCGTAGCCTAGCCTTGGCTACATCATCTCAAGCTGTCTCTCACTCATTACATCCTTTGGGGTGGCTTGCGCAAGTCGATGACTCCCCAACCAACAGGACCCGAAAGCCTCTCGTCTGCAAGGGTCTCCAAACTTGCCAGAAGACCCCATCGCAAGTCGAGGAATGGATGTTTCAACTGCAAGAGGCGGAAAGTCAAGGTTCGTCATCTTCTAGGGCTCAAAATCCAAAATCCAAGACTTCCGAGCCTTCCAACTGCAACCCGGTGCTGACCGATCCAGTGCGACGAGGTGAAGCCCGCCTGCGCCAACTGCGTCCGCTTTGGCATTCCCTGTGATTTCGCGCCCTTGCCACCGTCCAGCGACGAGTCGGCTCCGCAGAAATCACCTCCGGTCGCAAGCGTCAGCCCAGGAGAGTCCTCGGCGGCGCCGCGCCGGGGTCCGGGTCGGCCACGGAAAGATTGGGCTGCCCTCACGAGACCACTTCCGCAATCATCGGAGAGGGTCGTGACATCTCCGGCTTCAACCGTCGCTACGCCGGCCTCTTCATCAACAACTTCAAACCCAGCAACATGCTCCTTGAACGTTGCTGATGCGGAACTTCTCTTCCATTTCATTTCTCATACCGCTGGGACGCTGCATGACGCTGAGGACCCCAAGAAGAGCATCGCAGTGTTCTGGTCACGGAATGTCCCTCAGATCGGTCTATCATACCATTTTGTTCTACATCTTGCGTATTCACTAGCCGGATACCATATTGTTTACTTAGAACCAAAGGGTACCGACCGGCATGCTCAGAATCACGCCCTCGCTTCGCATCATTTGGAACTGGGCTTGACAGAATTGAACAAAACCCTCCCAAGTCTAAACGAGACGAACTGCGGCGCCCTATACGTCGCGGCCGTTCTTGTTTGTTACGGCACCTTCGCAGCCGGCCCCACGGGCCCTGACGACCTCCTCGTCTGCGTTGCTGGCGACGGGGCTACCCAGAGATGGTTGCCGCTAATACACGGTGTGAGATTGATTCGACAAAGTATCGAGCCAGCAACACTGTTTACGGGTCTCATGTCTCCCCTCGGCGGCAGTGCTGACTCAGAAGTCGACGACCGAAGGCCCGAATATCTCGTTAAAGGATTCCCTCGCATGGATTGGATCGACCCCCTCGAGAAACTCCGGACATGGATAGCGTCCCACGAAAACCCGGATACCGTTTTATACCTTAGGGTTCATAAATCGCTCTGCGATATTTACGAAGCCAACTATGGCAATGTCGACGGGACCTTTAACGGCCCAGTGACCAATAGGCTTGTCTTCGGGTGGCTTTACCGCATGCAGGATCTCTTTGTTGGATGTCTTCAGCGGAAAGCGCCGCAGGCTTTACTTTTATTGGCATACTACGTCCCTCTATTCAACACGATGAAACGATGCTGGTATATGGATGGGTGGGCGGCGCATCTACTTGATGCAATACGAGGGTTGCTAGGTCAAGATCTACTGGGGTGGCTAGAGTGGCCTATAGAAGTGTCCAAGCAGGATACATGAAGTCAGTATAATCATAAAGATTTCGCATCAACGAACAAACCAAGCGAATATTTCGTAAATTTTCACTAAACTCCTAGCGCACGATTGTGTCTGTCTTCGAGATATTTGGAGAGTATGAATACTGGGAGTTGGAGCATAAAACAACAGCGTCGATCCTAGACTTTGACATACGGCAATGGGTCGTCCGGCAGCATCTTGGGATCTTGTTTCTCAAAAAACCCTGCCTCTCTCATTACCTTCACGTTTGCGGGCTGTTTATGCTTTCGCGCATTGTCACAGCACTAGCAAGCTTCCACGGTTGATGTCAATCAGAGTATTATATTGACTGAATCAATCGCCACCGCGGTCTGCAGTCTCTTTAACGGAAATTCTTGCTCCGTCCCCGCACTCATTGACCTATCTTCAGCGAAGACTGCGAGGCCGGCACCGTAGAGTGTGGCGCTGATTATCTGGATCCGTGATGGCATCTAACATGATGGCCAAACAATTAACAGAGTCGATGTTTACGCAGAGCATTGCTCAGCCACTAAGGACTGTATTTAGCTTCACCACATGAGTAAGTACATCTGCAAACTTTACAACAACATCTCTCTATCATGGCATACAAGCAACCCAACATATTCCAACCCATCATGCCTCTCCTAGCCTTTTCTCTTGAACCAACGAGGACCGCAGAAACTTAAAATACGCTCCCGAAAAACATGCCCTCAGGATAGTGGAAGCCAGGTCAAGAATCGTAGAGGAAGATGACTTGAATCGGACGTGAATTTTAGAGTGAAGATACCTCCCGAGCATGATTTGGATGGGGGTTCCTGGAGTGAAATGTAACGGAGGGTGTTGAGGGGTAGTGTTCCTGAGGCACCCACAGAGCCCTTTGTCTCTAGCCGAGGCTCCACCGTAGCATAGATCATCATCACCCTTTTCCACACTCTTCTCTCCAGAGGACCTAAGAGTAGGGAAACACGATGAAGCACACAACCGAGCATGAACTGCTGAAAAACAAGGGCCTGTTCAGTCCCGCAGCAAAGTGTACGTGCGTGCGTGCGTGCGTGCGAATTGATGATCCTGATCCCCCGTGCCGAGTATCGATCGTACATAAGTAGGGTTCAGATGACATGAAAAGCCCTACCCAGCCACGATTTAGATGGGGTTTCCCGTCAAGGCTTCCGGAAGACGATGATTCGGTTGGGGGTTCGTGGTCGTGGGCTAATCAACAGTCCCAGCAGTGGTGGGCGAGGTCAAAACGGGTTGCCTACCATGCCTTGTGACGAGTAGTCTTCGGCATCTCTTGATATGAATGGCGATCCTGTGATAAAGGCACGTCCAGGTCACGAATGTTTTGAAACAGGTTCTGAGACGACGATTACCCCATCAGACGGTGATTTGGACGGGGTTCGATATACAGAAGCTCGCAACAGGCAGCGACTCGGACGTCCGTGCCACAGCCGTGGGCCATGTCAAAGTTGTTGACAAGGGGAAATGTTTCCGGGAACGGTAGAATCAACTCGACCGTCACCACGTCTAGTGGAGTCTTGGGCGGGTCTTGATCTCGATGGGAGTTCATGATCAAGGGTCTTCCTCGAACCCGATTTGGGTAGGATCTAGAAGGATGTCAGTGAGCTGTCCATCCAGTGGCTTAGGAAAAGGAGGATATCAACCTACAACAGCTGACGACGCTGGCACTTTACAGAGCCCAGGGTAGAAGAACTCTCAGCTTCAACAGGCGATTGGTTGAATGGAGGTTCTCGGGGGTAGCTCTGCTAACATTGATGCAAATAGAGGCTTGACCAGGAAACTGGTATCGAGTCGAAGTCAGCCGGCGTCGGCCGAAGGCCGAATGATTTGGATGGGGGTTCCCCAAGCGGGACCCGCAGGTGCCGGGCGCAAGGGTTGTCGGAGGGCCGTCCCCGGGCTGTTGCCGCTCTTATGTCAGTTCAAGAACTGACGAATAGGCCACCGGAGTGGCACGCCGCAGCCAAGGAAGGACGATGGGAGTGAGTAGCTGAGCTACTCGACCGGCCATAACGGTCAGGCTGTCAAAGTCATCAAATCAGATGTGAACTCAGGTTGATGCACAGGAGCGAAAGTTGATGCGTAGAGGGATGAGCTCGAACAAGGGCTCATCAAGGGGTGAGATGAAGGTCGAGATGAAATGGAAGAGGTGAAAGGGATGAAACTTGGATGAGCCTCGATGCATGAAATCAAGGACATTGTTCAGACTTACATCTTAGTGAGCCAGTGGCCCACGCGGATCCTGAACCGACCGGTCTGCCACCAGACCTTCGCGCTATCGAGAGCACACTCGACTGCGGCGCCGACACCAGCCCGGAGGACGGAGAGAAGGAAAGCGGAGATAAAAATAGGCATATTGCCAAAAATAGAGGTGTAGATCGGGAGAAATGGAAGAGTATCCAAAAATATTTTGTCCAAGATTGGAGAAAAAAGAGAAAGAAAAAGGACCAAATCCGGATGCTGAAGGGGATGTTTTGATCTTCTTCTTTTGCTTCCTTCCGTTAAATTTCCAACTCTCTGGATGGGAAGGATAGTCCATCTCGTTGAGGCCGTTTGATTAAAGCGGAACTCGGAGCTGGTAGGTCTGAACCGATGTGATGGAAGTCGCATTCCATCTGAGGAGCACGACACTGGCTACTTTCGCAAGAAGAAGGCAATCTTTCTTTGGAACCCTCACAGCTCTTTCTGTATAATGCCTGATCGCAACACCCAAAGCTCATAGGTGGAATGGATCTGTGGATGGCATCTAACCTGGTGGCCAAACAATGAAGAGAGCCAATGAGTACGCACTTATAGAAAATGGCTTTAAGAGGATATTTTAAAAATTCCTTAGGTTTAATCTAGCTCATCGAGTCCGTGATTGGAGGATTGATCTCTCCAAAAAAACCATTGCACGGCCGATCTTCCTTTCTTGAATCCTTGCCAGACTAGAGATGAGATGGTTTCCCAGAGCCGGCTTCCGGGGGGTTTAATAACTAGGACTACCTCTCTAGGCCCAAACATTTGTTCCTGGCGCAGGATACACAGCCCACTTCGACTTGTTGGCCGAGGACGCAGTAGTTGCCCTTTTCCTGTTAAGCAACACCAAACCTCCTCGACGCGCCGGAGCTTGTTTTCCGGTCGAAAAGTTGAAACAGGAAATATGACCTCATATATAGGGAAATCCACGGCTTCCACTTCCTTCGCAGCAGGGCACGCCTCTGTCCAGTGGCACTGGCAGTAGCAACAGGAGCAGTGGTCATGGTTCTCTACCTGAGCCTCCTTGTAGATACTAGGCTGCTCGACATGTGATTCTATCGAGATGAAAGGCTCTGAATCTTCAATCTTCGCAAGTTGAGGTTGATAAGGTTGATAGGGCGGTGTATATGGCTCGTTGGTCGACCGTTCGCGTGAAAGAATGGTTTCCAATCGTGATTTGGTAACGTCGTTGGTAGTACTTCCCGCTAAGGCCTTCCGCCAACACTTCAAGCAAAGTCGGCCTAAAGCTTGACACTCCAGGCAAGGACTGTCTGCTCCACTGCAAGAAGGTTCGCCGGATGAGGCAGCATCAGAAGCTGTGCTGCTGTCGGATGGTCCAAAAGTATCCCAATGCAACGAATCCATGTCGTTTCCGTCAGGCCTGATACTTCAGAGGCGAAGATTGGGGAAAGCAATTGTGGTGATAAATGCTCGTATTGACAGTATGCGCTGCTGACCCGACGGGTGTACTACTATCAGGCGAGTGGTGCAAACGACTCGAGAATGTAGATGGAACCAGGATAGTGAATACAGAGAGACAAGGGCGATTAATATATTTTCCCCCGGATCCTCACAAACGTGTCCTATAGACAGTTTCAGAGAAACCCACACGTATGTCAAACCTTGCTACATACATTACAAATTTGTCGCTGCTTCGCTGCATAAACTTCGAGGCAGCATCAGCAGTTCCAGAGCTTGATGCGCCGACGCATGGGCACAGCCTATGTAATTGTCCAGCTAGGTGGTCAATATGGAGAAAGATACAAGGTTTGATGAGAGCAGTCACTACCAGTAACCTATCCCATGAATGGAAAAAAGTGTTCGTTCTCCTAATGATGCAATACTCGCCGTTTCCCTGCTCAGCATGGCTAAATATCATGCGAGGATCAGTAGTAGTAGGCGATAAAAGTTACACTGGGTCAGCAGATTCTGACTCATATTAAAATCGAGGTCTTCGGAGATTGGGGTATTCTGTTACTCTGCACTTTAATTTGGTCATGGACTGCATTGAGCCGACTTGGAGCCTGAACCCTCTCAAACTCTCATTGTCATGGCCGCACGTCACGGCAAATATATTTGTCGCAGAGTAAGATATCGTTGAGTCGGGTACCATTGCGAGGTATCTTAGTTTGCCAATGGCCTAGTGGGTTATTTTCTGCAGCATCAGATACTAGCGACTGGCAGGCACCTATGGCTCGTCTCTTTTTCATTGGCATCGCGAAAAAGCTGTCCGGTACATACACGGTTATAAAGTCATCTGCATTCTATCGATCAAAGTGGTCGGTGATAGCATTAAGGAAATCAGATGTTAGGCTATTCAACGCCTTCGGGGTTGCAGGATGCTTAGACAGGGTAGCCTAAGCTGTTAACACTCGAGCAAATTGACAGAATGCTACCTGTTTCGTCGGTATGAAGGGCTCACTTTTAAATTGTTGACCAACATTGTATTACTTCGAATTCTTGGTCTTTCATCACGACCATACTTCGCATCTCATTTTTAAACATGACCGAACGCAGAGAATCGCGTACTGTACGGGCGTTCTCCTCACGAGATCCTTCCCTGGACTCTCGCCCGGTGCCTCGAGAACGCTCATTTCCAGTTCGCTCATTCGGCCCAGGCGCTGCTCTAGATATTCGCAAAACAGTCCGCACCATCCGGGAAATAGACTCTCAAGCCTACCGTCAGATCTTAGCGACGACCCCGAATTTGATAGTGGGATCTGCGAAAGAGAGAGGGAGTTTAGCCCATCGATTCCCGACACAGAAGACTGGCTGGCATACAAAATGAGATTTGATGGAGCCAGCAGCCTTCTCCACGTCGTGGAGGGCTACAAGCATAAGAAACGGGGACCGCACCATCAATCTGCCACCGATCCAACATGGGGCTTTTATATTATCGTCACTACATACTTAGACCCGGCACGTATAAAAGTGGTGCCAGCTGTGGGCGAGTTGGTCTTCCTTACACTCCGACTCCTGAGAACGAGCTCAGCCGCACCGTACGCGGACGAAGCATCTAAGCGCTTCAGTCTCGACGTAATAGAGGATAAGGATGCGCTGGAGAATGCATCGGAAGACCGTGTGAGAGAGGAGTTCTGTGCTTAGATGAGAGGCTTGGGGTTAACCGAGGATAAATTTATGCTAAGAGGCACGGGTCCGAATCGGAGTTTAGCATGCATTCTTTTTAATAAGGCTATAATTAAGACACTATCCCTGGAATATTCTTTCTAAATAATCCGGAAGAGGATCTACCTAATTTTATTAATGTCTTTATAAGAATAATTAACCTAAAGTGGGATTATTTAGTTAAGACATATTAAAATAGCCTGTATATATATAGTACCTACTTAGGTATAAAT
>JABCKW010000307.1:0-37122 GCA_014824385.1 Fusarium cyanostomum | reverse complement strand
GGTTGAGAGAGAACAAGCACATACCGACAGCCACAGAGTTGGCGAAGTATCCAAATTTTCCAAGTGGGAACTTGGCCCCCTTGACTTGCTGCCTCTTGGTAAGAAGATTGATAGCAACCGGTGTGGCGTAAGAAGCATTAAGAGTTAGCACGCCGACACCCGAGAAGGCGTTAAATGCCGCCGACGACCCAAAGTAGATGAAGCCAAGCAGTAGATGAATAACCATGCTAAGCATCATGGCGTTGAAAGGAACGTCTAGCCGCTTGTTGACCTTGGCCCACCACTTGGATCCTGGCATGGCTCCATCACGGCTGAACGCCCAGACGCAGCGAGAAGAAGCTGTGATACAGCCGATGCCGCAGATGATGCCCAGGACGATGAGGGGGAACAGGAGACCAAAGGCCCCGCCGGCGGATCCAACGGCGCTCTTGATGGTCGGAGGGATAGGCTGAGCCGAGGGAAGGCTGACGAGGTATTTCAGATCGGGGAGGACAAAGCAGATGGGGACGCAGAAGAGCAGGCCGGCGAAGGTGTTGATGAAGACGGTGGCGACCATTGCTTTGGGGACCTGGATGTCGGGCTTTTTGACTTCTTCGCACATGCTACAAATGGTTAGGGTTTTGTCTTCCGAGGCCAGAGTCAAGGTAACAAGAAAACGTACGAAATGATCATGCCAGTTGAAGACGTAGCGTATGCAGCGTGGAGCAGTCCAACGCAAAATGCCCATCCGTCGGGCCAGCCAGAATTATTCTCGAAATGGGTAAAGACCCATTTGGCGTCGCGACGGCCTTCCTTTGCGAGGACGAGAATGGAGATCATCAGGGCAATGACACCAGCAAAGGTCCAGAAAATGGCGGCGGTCTAGGAGGTCAGTCGAGGACAGGCTACAGAGGAGTGAGACGGCTCTTACATCCAGCCATGGAAGCCACTTATTGCCCAGAGCCGAGACAGCATTGCTAAACAGAGTAACACCAACGAAGATGAGATACACCTGGTATGGCTCGCCAGCGAGGACGCCCACACCGGGCGCGGATTCAAAAAGGTTGACACAGGAGACAATGAACAATGTGGTGCCGAAAGTCACGGACAGGGTGATGCTGATGTTGCCAACAACGAACAGCCAACCGCAGATCCAACTGGCCTCGCGGCGCCAGCGGGCGGGCGCCAGCATGAAGGTTTGATAATAAACACCTGGAGACGAGGAAACAGTCAGTCAGTCTCTGTTCAAACACGGACAGCACTTGGTATTCAGGATACGCGGACGCCAGGCACAGGAGCAGAAGCACAAGTACAAGCACTGTAGACAGGGCAACGGGGAGCAGTACCTCCAGCGATAGGGAACACGCTCGTGATTTCACCGAGAGATGCAGCAACGCAGATGATCATGGCCGAGACGGCCACCCAGCCCCAGATGATATTCACCGGGCCTCCAGTGGTGACGGGGGGGTTAAAGGTGGTGGCAAGACCGTAAGGGATCGAGGCAAGGACAAAAGCCATGAAGGCGACCTGGAGCGTTGATCGGTTGCGCTGCAGCTGGGGCGTATAGCCCAGGCTCTCGAGGATCTGGTCGCCATCGTTTTGCACCTTGGAGAAGTGCGGCGGCGCCTCGGTGGCCTCGCCCTCAAAAGCCCTCGGGGTAGGCTCTGGAGCACCCATGATTAAGGTAGGCGTCGAATGAAGATGTAGCGAAGCACGTGCGCAAGAGTAGCAATAATAAATTGCACGCGTAAAGTCGACGCGAAATCTCGCTTCTGCGTCTTTTTTGTGGCTGCTCAGGCGTCGATGTCACGCTGCGGCATCGATAAGTGCCTACGTAACTAGTCAAGGTCAGCCACTCCAGTGTCTGGAATGCCAAGCGCAGGGCAGATGGCCTTACAGAAAAGGCAGAGAAGCACGCGATGTTCCTCTTATTGCCAAGACACAAGGCGGGAACCAAATGGGAAAACGAGGGAAAGGTTAAAGACTAAAAAAGAAAGGAAGAGAAGAGAGAAAAATGCAGCTGATGACAGGAAGCAACCAGCAGAGTTACCACGGGAGCACTAGAACGCTTGCAGCAGCTGCTAAAGAAAATAGGGGCGCTGCGCCACGAGCAGCAGTTCTGGAACAACAGCACGTGTTTCTCGTCCACTAATCGACGGAGAACGATATCACTTGGTGATATCCTCCGTAGACTAGGTAGGAATAGGTAGGTGGCTTGCCCTGTTGCGGCTCGGCTTCACCGAAAAGAGCGCACGACACACGGACTGGCTGACGGAGTATCCGTTGGCTGTAGGGATTACCGGGGGTTACAAAATAGACGTGATTCGCACAGCTGGTATTGGACGTAAATAGCTGCATGATTTTTGCTACCCGAATGGGGATCAGCGTAGCCCTGGTGCTCGTCTGATTCTCACCGTGGAGCTAAGAAACTACCTTCTTCATGGTCTGATACCGTACCAGTGGCTAAGTCCTCTCTTATCTAGCACCTGTGTACATTCCAGCCATGTGGTAGACACCACCTCTCTCGGGTCCCGTAAACCCCGCCTCCCGACTCTCGATGTTTCAGGAGTCCGCGCGTCCCGTCTTGAACACCCCTATCGTCATAGCCATAAAAGTCTTTTTGACATCCCGGGCTTTCCCTTTACGTTCCTATCTCCTACGATAAATAATCCTCTTCAGAACGCTTGAAATTCTATCCAATCGCAGCTCAAGTCCGCCCATGACCGACGAAGTCGACCAGTTTGAGGCTGACGGCCCAGATGAGGGCGAGGGCGAGGGCGAGGGCGAGGGCTCGCCACAGAACAATCCTGTCGGCTCTTTCTTACGGCGAGCAGTTAGTCTTGTAGTTTTTGCTCTGAATATCATTCGGTAGCTGACATGTTTCCAGTGTGACAACTGTCGTAGCCGCAAGGTACATTCATCCACGTCCTTAATACCCCTATATCTCGAACCTGAACCAGTGGGCCCATGACTTGTCATCCGATGATGACCTCGCCTATGTTCTGCCGTATTTACATAGTCAAGAGTCCTGCCGTGACTAATCAAGCTCTATGTAGATCCGCTGCGATAGAAACTCACCATGTTCTCACTGCGAGCAAGCCAAGATCCCATGCACTCTTACCGTCACGAGGCCCAAGACAAAGCGCACTCGGATTCATCTGTCCACCCAGCAGTAAGTCTTGAAATTCACAAGCCCTTGGGTGTTCTCCATGTCTTGTTAGAATACTCACCTGGCTCGTAGTGAAAGAAAGATCGAATCCATCGATCGCCGGCTGGATGAAGTCACCCACCTCCTCCGCAACCTTCAGGCGAATGAGCGGCGCTGGTCTGCTCAACCTCAAGCTTTGCATGATAGGGAGACTCCGGAAAGCATTCACCAGAGTCAGATCCCGACAGCATCGTCGACGCCTTTCGGCCACGTCGTCCCATCGGCTTCAGATAACCCTGTTGTCCAAGGAGAATCGTCCCTGGCCACCCACTCCATCTTCGCCAACAACTACCTTCGGAATGCTATCCGCAGCACCACCAGTTCCCTGCAGGACTCAAGTCTCGAGACGAGTGACATCTTGAACTCTCTTCACCACATCGTCAACGGCCTGAAGCAGCAGCCCGCCGCAACTGAGATGGCTTATCCGAATGCTATGCCAGTCGTGCGCCCCTCTCTTCAAAGATTCCAACTGCCGCCGATTCAGAAGACGGTGGCTCTTATTCGCACTATCAAAAGTAAGAACATCCATCTTGGGCTCTTCTCAGAATTTTGTTTCTCTTCCTTAGGGCCTCTTTTCTCCATCGACTTGAGCTGATAAGCTAACGCCACTCGCAGCCAATCCCTCAGAGGGGGTCAACTTCATGCACGAGTTCTTGCCCATGGAGCATTTTTCGGACCTTTGCCTTAGTATTTACTTTTCCAAGGACTTCTCAGAGGCCGAATTCATCATCGCCAATGCCGGCCTCATGTATCTTTTTGAAGATCAAGCGAACTGTGTCCCCGAAGAGGGGAGGGAGGCGCTCTCGTTCGCCCAACTGTGCCGCACAAACCTCGAGACAGCCCTAGTAAATCTTCCGTTGCATCTGCCCTCTAATACGAGTATGGTTTTCGCCCTCGTGATAGGCGTGCGTATATCTTTGCTCCCCTCAACCCGATACATTTATCTAACGAGTTGCCAGGCTTTCTACGCCATTGAAATTTCGAAGCCCTCAATATCCTGGTCCTTGACGTCGAAGGCGTCTGAGCTATGCTTTAGGCTCGGATTTCATCAGCTTTCATCCAAAATGAGTGAGAGTCCTATCGATGTACGGCAGAAGCAACTGCTCTTCTGGTGCATATACTTCATCGATAAGAGCTTGTCGCTCCGCTTAGGACGGGCCTCGACAATTCCAGATTGGGACATAGTCATCCCTATCCCTTCAATGGAGGAATTCCAGTCTACCCCCCTCCTGGCATTGCTGTCTCTCTGGATCACAACCGCCAGGTGCCAGGGGAATATCTATGAGTTGCTATACAGTCCTGACTCCCTCGCTCAACCGGAAGATGTGCGGAAATCGCGTGTCAAGGCCCTCGCGAGCAAACTGAACGAGATTCAGATGAAGAGGGCCGAATTGAATGTGAGTTTCCTGCTCCGTAGCTGGTGATACTAACCCGTATCAGGCTTTAAGGCATGAGCTAATCATTACTATACAGGCGACATGGATAGCTGAGGTTGGCAAGAAGATTGGCGGCGATTTCACAAGCTTCATCACTATTTCGGACGACGTCACCCGCCTCTCTCTCCTAACGCTCACGTATCGAGCAAGCCCACCGCCCGCGGGGCCTTGTACGCCCTTCATCCCCGAGTGTGTCGAAGCCGCAAGGACAACGCTACAGCGGCATCAAGATTGCATGGCAGTCATCAAGAATGTTCATTCTATTCATTTCACTTCATATGTGCACTGGTAAGCGATATCTGGCTGCCAATCTAACCCTTGCTCCGGGAGAGTACACTAACTCGTACAGGACTTTGCTCTTTGCTCCGTTTATCCCCTTTATCGTCCTTTTCTGCCAAGTCATCGCTACGCAGGACGAGGCAGACTTGGACCTTCTGCGCAGCTTCCTCCTATCTATGGAGGCTGCTCCAGCAGTCTCAGATGCAGCAGTCAAGATGTTCCAGCTATTCCAAGTCTTGTATAGTGTGGCCATCCGCTATGTCAAGTCCCGCGCCTCAGCCCCAGCGACAAGTCAGGCGCAGGAGAGCACCGAGCTGAACACATACATTGCTGAGCTGGGCCTACCAATGCCCCTGCAGAGTTGGCAACAACCGCCGATGCAGGTGAGCCAAGCCCAAGGCGAGATGTCCAGACTGGGCACGCGGAATAGCGGCATGAGTGACGGGACGGGTGGTTGGAGGGGAGTGGACCAGAGGGTATGGATGGGCAACACGGGCCAGCTCGACGAGTGGTTCAATAGCAACCTTCAGATGATGGAGCTGATTGAGGAGCCGGGGTTTACCTTCAACCAGCAGGATCAGTAAGAGAATGGAGGCTCGGAGCCAATACAAAGCAATGCATTGAAAGGCGCCTTGCTCAAGTAATAGTTAATGTTCAAGGTCGTCATAGATAAGTTAGGACACTGTACAGCATGTAGCATCACATAACCACCCAGTCATTAAACAATCATATGCTTGAAACGGTGTTTATGTGTTGGGGTAATGTTGAAGTGGAAAGTGTAGGATAGACGCTGAAAAGGCGAGTCATACCCAATTACAACTCTAGCTCTCTTCAAGATATGGTTTATGACTTGGCAACAGTTAGAAGCAAACTTAAGCACCCGTCAAATCTCCCACTTCAATATTCGATATTGGACCTCTCAGTGCACTCAGGTCGCTTAAGCCTTGTGTCATGGAGTCTCCCCCGAAGGTGGTTGTGGATGCTTCCAACAATGCCCCCAACTAGAGGCAGCACGCGAAGGCTTCACACGCATGTTGCCTGGGTCGTACGAATTCCACGGTCTTGGCGTTGATTCAAATGTGTCGGACCAGCCCTTCTCGGACGGTGAAACGCTCCGTGGAGCAATGAACAGGGTACGAAACGCTCAAGCAGCGCAGCCAGACGCGGATTACTGGGTTGGGATCGAAGGAGGAGTTGAAACTCATGATGGCTTTATTTGTTCTTTTGCCTGGATTGTTATCGCTGGCAAAGACGGGCGTATTGGCAGAGCCCGCACTTCGGCGTATTTTTTACCAGAAAAGACTTGCAAGCTCTTGAAAGAGGGCCTGCCTGTATTCCGGGGTCTCGTCTGATCGCAGGCGACGAGGGTTGTAGCGCAACATGTCGGTGCTGGGTGATCTCCCAGTGTCGCCATGCAGACGCATTATGGCCTCCAGGAGGGTCGTCGTTCAAACCACTATCACTGTTAACACTGTTGACGTCTGATACTCGCAAAGCAGTCTTGACTTGAGTAAGTCCCCCTGCTTAAGTGCTTAAGTGCTCAGGTGCTCGGGTGCCCGAGTGCCCAGGTGCTTGGTGCTAAAGTGCTTGGTGCCAAAGTGCTCAGCAACGAACCATTAGCCTTTCTCATATTGCTGTACTGTGTCGGACGCACACAATAAGGCAGTCAGTATAGTAGGACAAGGAACATAAATATGAGCGGAATCGCATCATATTGAACGTGGAGTGATGAGTTGTGCTAACCAACAAACCTGAACTCCTGAGCTCTTGGAATAGCAACGATCAGCTGATCGACCGAGAAACTTGAAGTGGCTGTGTACGTTCCTTACAGTACCTGCCAACATGCTAGTCGTTAACAGAATTATTAGGGCGGCGTATATCCCCGAAGCATACAGCTCTCTTCCCGGCCTCAACTCTGCGAACCAGCAGCTTCAAGACAAGGGTGGTGAAAGCGTCATCACTGGCCCCATTCGAGACATCTTCCTACATCACAAAGTCAACGAGATCTACGGCGTTGCCTTGTTGCATAGGCACTTTCAAATTCAGTCAACGGAGCGCCTGGTAGATATCCGAAATGTCTCAAGCCCATGGGAAGCTGGCGGCGACACCAGCTCTGTTCAGAAAAAGCACAATGGCGTCATTGTGCCGCGCTCACTGAGATTCTTGAACGGGGATTTGCAGCCTTATGAGTTCGACTTCTCAGCAGAGGAATCATCAGTAGGGTCGAATGATGAGTTCCTGCAGCAATTATCGGCGTTCCTCCACCAGAATGGGCTAGACCAAGTCCTTGGACTCAGGCTGCTAGAATCGCGTGACCTAGAAGTGTCCGTTGAGGTTACGGAAGGCACCTCAAATACCATGCTGCCTCCAACAGCTCATTCCTGCGATGTGGATCTTCGGCACCGACGAAGACGACCGCTGCAATTGCATGGAATACTGTTACATGGATAGGAGCGGTAAGCATACAGGTAATGGCACTCATGGATGCGGTTAGGCGCCGAGCGGGAACGATGATAATGTGCTTCTTGGGGGAAGTTCAAAAAGTGCGGCTAGTTTTGCAGTGAGCTCATGACTCGACCCTCGGTGCTGGTTTTCCCACAGGGTTTTCCCAGCATCTTGATGCAAATGCAGAGGGATTCCACAAGGTAGTGAATTCAAATTTCTCTGTCTCGCATTTTACAACGAAATATGCCTCGACCTGATTTGCTAGGAGAGAGGCCCCACTTTGCCTATTTACCTTTCTTTCCCTTCCTCAGTTTGTCCCCTCAACCGCTATCCCTAGCTCCATCAAAATGGATGCCTCTATCGCTACCATCGATGTGCTTGATGCGGAACGTATTGTGCGAGGAATCGATTTTCCAGCAATGCAACATGGCCCATTGTATCGCTTGATGTTTCCTTCTTGGGCAGATACGACAGAAGCTCAACAGGGTGAGATTGTACAATGGTATGCCCAAGGGTTGAGGGATGCCCTACGACGGCAGACGGACAATTTCCTCCAGACATGTGCTACCGATGGCACCCCGCTAGGTTTCTGTGGGTGGGCGATAGAACATCAGCGGCAAGCCGTAACGAAACCAAGTACTATACAACATGCACAGGGGCAGCGTCTCCCTCCGGAAACTTTGGATCTGTCTGCATGGTCCAGTGTCTCGAGAGATTTGAGAAAAGAGCGAGAAAGGGTCTTGATAGGGCTGGGCGAAGTTTGCCGCAAGTCACTCTTACAAGGCATATTCTCATCGACTAACATAGTCCTGTCAGGTTTGACATTCATGTCGGTGCATCCCGATCATCAACGCCAGGGCCTCGGCTCTAAAATGTTGGAGCGGGTCTGTGATGAAATAGACAGACTGGGATGGCCTGCTTTCGTCATGGCTTCCCCAGCTGGGGTTCGATTATACGTAAAGTTCGGATTCGATGTTGTCGGCAGAGTGGAAACAAGCGAAGGTGCATTTACAAGCATGTTTCGCCAACCTCGGCCTCGGTGTGAGCGGCTCTGATGGATGCCGTGGCCTCCATGAGTCTTTTGCTTCGTCCTGACCAGCAACACCGTGCGGTGGTCCCCGAGATGAGATCCAATATTGTATTGTGTCGTACGTTTCATCCGAGGATTTCACAACAACCCAATTGTGTGCCTGCGGTCGAATTTGCCGACCCTCTGTGCAGGAAGTCATCATGCGTGTGCTAGTCATGAGTATTTTCTAGAGCTTTACAACATCTTCTCATCCTACCACCTTGTTTGACATCTTCTCGAGATATTGTTTGGATCTCTCAACATCAAAATCAAATGCCAGACGCACCATTTCGCGAACCAAGCCCTCGTCTTGCTCCGGCGAGTCTCCAAGCTTGGAGAAACAAGCATATATCCTAGACGCTGCACTTTCCAGGACCCCTGCGAATTCATTTCCAAGACGCACTCCTTCCTCTTCAAGTTTTGCCTCAGCTTCCTGGAACTTCCTACAATACAGCTCCCTGGCATCAGCCTGCCGTGATATATGCTTATGTGCGAGGTGCTGAGGATCATCCAGGATCATTTTGATCCTCTTATCTGGCCATAGTAGTGGAAACGGCATCGGGTAGTGATTTACCTGCCAAGGAGCAGTTTGAGCGAACTCCCAATCGATGACGGCTAAGAAGTTCAGATCATCGTCGACTAAGATATTTTGTGTGCCGAGATCCATGTGGTTAAGGGGATATTGTGCGTTGTGTGCCTGAAATAATGCCGTAGACTTCACAATGTCGAGAAAAACCAACGCACCGAGCTTGCGGAAGTGCGATGGCTGATTTGTGATGCAACCACGGGGGCTCGCCCGTCGCAAAGCTGCTTCTCCAAGAAGAGTGAAGTAGTCGACAGCTCTTCGGAAAGGTCCTTGTGAAGTAAGACCTTCAGCTGCAGCGGAAGACAACCTATCGATGACTGGCTCTCCTGTTTCAGTGATGGCGGAGATGGACCCAATCACTGGATATGCCAAGGTTGCCAGCGACGTTTGGATCGTTGCCCACTGAGCCATGATATGCTCTTGCTTTGAAAACTAGGATACTTTAGAGTTCCTAAAGGCAGGGAGGGAAAAGGTCCACCCACCGACAAACTGCAAAGATCTGGCACGATATCCTGCAATGTGTTCCCGTAGAAGCCTTCGATAAGCATGTAGGAAGCACCAGCATTGGCGGCAAGCTGTGATCCGGGGCCTTCGTAGGCGTACACGCGAGGCACGGCCACGGCCGGGAGTCTCTGCCCCACGAAACGCATTGTAGAAACCTCGCACGCAATTGAATATTGTTCGTCCCTTTCGTTCACTGTCGACAGAGCGTCAGGGTGTCGAGGCAATCGAACGCGTGCGATAATTAGACTGCTGTCCTCAGCGACCATCTCGAAGCAAATCCAATACTGCCCAGCCGAGAACGGCCCGCTCATGCTGAATACTTGGCCTTTAATGAGCTCTGCATGGTGCAGAAGTACGCCTTTGTCCAGTTTGGCGAGCAATCCCTCCAGCCGCTCTTTCATGCCGTTGTAGTTCCAACCCTCAAATGAGGTCCATCGTGTGCTTGGGGCATTTCTCGACATTTTGAAGTCCACCGGGTTCCCAATGCTGGGGAGTTCACCTTGACGAAAGTTCTTGATTTGCAAACGCGGAGCAGAGATCCTGAATATGTAGCCAGCTGCCAAGTAGGAGAAAAGAAGAAAGGAAAAAGGGAAGGCCACAGAATCGCACTCTCATTCGAAGAGTGCATCAAAAGGAGGCCGTTACACAAGCAGAGCGCTACCAGCAGCAGCAAAGCTAAGCAGGGGACCTCGCTCGCTGACATGTATCAATAGACAACGGATCAAACTACCGGGGAACTATATCGCGACTGTGAGTATGGCAGGCTATACTTGCATGTAGAGTACAACCTTGACCTAGAATAGTCTGTTCTGTGCACCTCCATGATCGGATAAACAATGGACCGATCGCTTGCCGACCCGAGCTTCAACTCATATATCGTTCTGCTCAGCCCCTAACTCTCTGCGACCATGTCAATACTTGCTAAACTGCGGCATCTTCTTCGTCAGAACCTCAGCGGAAGAAAGTCACCGTCTATTCATTTGTCTCGCTCGAACCCGGCGACAACGGCCCAAGTGAAAGACGAGCTTATCGAAGAAGAACAGCTGCCTGGTGCTAGTGATCGACTGAAGCATTTTCATCCAACCCACCCCAACCAAGTCCTAGACGACAGATTCAGGACAGTGACCAAGCTCGGCTTCGGAGCGGGGTCTACGGTTTGGCTGGCCGAGAACTTGAAGTAGTGAGCATCCTCTCTATTCCCAACCAAGGCGCAACTATGATGCTAACTCGTATAACCTAGCGGCAAGGCCACACAGTCATTGTTACCTCGCCATGTCTCCATCAAGATTGGAGCTCTTGATGCAGACGTACCGAAGGAGTTGGTCACTTCGAGGCTCGTCGCGAACGCCAATCGCTCACATGAAGGCCTCGCATTCTTAAGAACACCTATCGATGACTTCCTGCTGAAAGGGCCCGAAGGGACTCACACCTGTCTGGTTTATGAACCGATGAGAGAAACCCTCCTCAGATTCCAGCACAGAGTCCCAACCCAGAAATTGCCACTCCCACTCTTCAAGTTCTTCACCTACTGCCTCCTTCAATCTCTAGATTATCTCCATACCGAGTGCCATCTAATTCACACAGGCAAGTCCCACAACTCCGAGACCCCACCATTCCCCTTTTCTCTCCTTTTCCCTCTGTCTGGCTACTGGTCCCCGTGGGTATTTCCAGCTAAACAGTGGTTTTCTTGCAGACATCAAGGACGATAATATTATGGTGACGATAGAGAATAGCAGTGTCTTGGAGAGTTTCGTTGCTGCCCAAAAGCGAATCGCTCCATCGAAGCACACTCGAAAGGGGACAGGTCGTATTACATACGCTTCACAGGATGACTTTGGACCCTTACAGGGTTCAAGATTACTACCTCAGCTAGGCGATTTTGATCTCGCATTTCCAGGTTTGGCTGGCGGGCAAGGCCACCTCTCTGCCATCCAGTCTCATCGCTACCGCGCGCCGGAGGTCTTACTGGGTGTCCCATGGTCGTACAGCGCCGACATCTGGAACCTAGGTTTACTGGTACGCTTGCCGCGCTTACTCTCTGGATAGCTTACTCTGATACTGATAGATGTGAAATCTTTTGGAGAACGTTAGTCTCTTTGGGAGGCCTGCAGGCGAGGACGGTGGGTACGATGCCCATGTGCATCTCGTTCAGATGATTACTCTTCTTGGCCCTCCACCGATGGAATTGGTGAAAAGAGAGCATCTATATCGGAAACATCGCCTCAAAAGCCCCATCAGGAATCAGCGAGATAAGATCTGCCAGAATATGAACGAGTTTTGGGGCGGGCCATTCTTTGACAATGATGGTAAGTGCTTTTTACCCCACGAAACCCCGAAGAGATACAACAACCAACCTCGTCGCTTGGCAGGACAAATGATTAGAAACGACCTGCTGTGTGGGGGTCCGAAGCTAGCAGACACGGTGACGATGTTGGATGGCAAGGAGAAGGAAATGTTTTTAGATTTGGTTGATGGCATGCTTCAGTGGTTGCCGGAGAAGAGGAAGACGGCCAAAGAGTTATTAGAACATCCGTTCTTTGAATCCTTCTACAAGGACCGTGCGCAGGTTCTGTAAGGAACCACTTGTTAAACAAGATGATCTATTTGCAGACTCTTATGAACCCACCGATCTTCGGGGCTGCTATGCAGGTCGTATATAATAAGATATGAAGCTCCAATTGCGGCTCATGGCTTCTGCAGCTGGATAGGACCACCACGGCCACAGCATGAATAGTACCTGAGCATTGCTCGATGCATGTTGTGTGCACGACTGATTACGTCCTTGTATTCAGAATTTAACTCGGCTTGAGCTGGATTGCACCACCGAGTACGTGCGGGGCGGTGCACCTTTTCTTCACCGCCCTCCAAAGCAAAATTGGCGTTCTCTGAGTCTGCTTTCACCTGTTACAGAAGCAGAGCAACCCTTTATCTACGATGCTCGACAGTGCACATGCCCACGAAAACAACACAGGCGAACTCCCATCCATATATCAGAAAGGAGAGTTTGTTGCCCTCGGCTCAACATCGTTCGTCGAGCGTTTACCCAATGGCGATATCATCAAGACTGCCTGGCCCGGAGCCGATCGAGCCGTCCAACGCCGCCGCGAACTTGCCACCGAGTCCGAAATATACGACAGAATTGGAGAGCATCCTCTGCTGGTGAAAAGAAAGGCTTGGGACCCCGACAATCATACCTTGACCCTAGAGTACATGCCCAATGGGACACTCAAGGAGTATCTAGAGTCTCACAAGGGCGTCTCGCTAGACCAGCGATGTCGATGGATGATGGAGGCTGCCCAAGGGCTCCAGCTCCTGCACCGTTCCTCCGTCGTACACTGCGATATCGGGCCACACAACTTCCTGCTGGACCAACATCTCAGCCTAAGGATTGCCGACTTTGCTGGCTGCTCACTCGACAACTCGCGAACCGAGACTTGCCCTGGCATTCGATACACAGCCCCGGACCCGGACTGGACTCGGTGGAAGATTCCAACAGTCAAAACCGACATCTTCGGTCTGGGCTCGACTATTTACTACATCATGGCATGCAAGGCTCCCTTCCAGGAGTTTCAGAGTGAAGAAGTGCAGAAAAAATATCTGGTCCACGAGTTTCCAGACCTGACGAGTATACCATGTGCAGAAATCATCCAGAAGTGCTGGTTACAGGAGTGTGGGTCGGCGGATGAGGTGATTGAGTTGATCAAGGGCATTCATGCAATGTAATAAACTATTCCGCAAAGAATATAGGCCGCAGGGAATGTCTGCAGTTCTAGCATGATGACCAGCGGCGCCGACTTGGACGAGCCTGGCGACCACACGTGGTGTTTCAACTTCACCTTGCCGAGGCGAACGAGCATGAGGTGTCAGGCAACAAGCGGGAAGACTTTCCCCCGCCCCGAATTGCCAAGGTCCTAAATAAATAAACTTACTATTAGATTGGCTTTCGGTTGCTTTGATTCTTTACTGGTCTCCCCTCCCCAAACATGGCACAACGCGTTTATGTTTTTTGCCGCTCAAATCAAGATCCCATCATAGTGGGGAACCTTGCTTGCGAAACCCTCCTTGGGCGAAAGTACGACTACCAGAAGGATTATATACGATGGGTTGGGAATTTCGAGAACTCTCAGAACCCCACCAAGTGCCATGTCCTTATTGACTGTTCGGTCAAAGACCGCGACGCGGACACAAAGATACCTCTCTTATGCTGCAAGGCAAGTTTGAGTGGCAATAAGACGTAAGAAGATACGGCCTAGTCATTCACAGATCTCTAAAGAATAAGAGCAGAATTATATCCCAATTCGATACATCCCCAATGCTGTATCAACGTCTCGAAACCGACTATGCATGGGGTAGACGTGGATCCCCTTAGAATAGCAAGAAGCGTTAAGAAGAGACAAGCCCTGCTTCTGCCGTACAAATACTGGGTGGGCACCTGGTGATTTCCGCGTGACTGGTGCATGTTGTGTCGCAGCACGTCGGGCATCTCTGACGCCTGGTCATGTTAATGGGCCGCGGTTGCCTACAGATGCATTCCCCGCTTTCTCCTACCTCCCCTCGCAATCTTTGAACTGCAAGGAAAGAAGAGCACGAGTCGGTAGCACAGTGAGAGCCATTCTCGCCTTGATCCATTCGACCCCGTCTCAGATGCACAGCTCAATTTAGTCCGGCTTGACACGTTTCAGTCAACTACGACCAAGCGACAGCAACAACAACAGCAACATCAAATTTACCGTCAACATGGGCCCAACACCTGAGGAGTTGAGCAAGATCAAAAAAAGAATCAGCGAAATAATAGCAGACGTGGCAAAAGAGCAACGAGAGCTGGATGATATCGTGCTCTTTATCGACACCACTGAGCAAGCAAAGATACACCAGACGTAGGGAGTGCCTCAAGTCGCTGGAAGAAGAAGGGAGGGATTACGAACGGACGTGTGAAGGAAGATTCATGACCTACAGGAGCAAGAGAGGGAGCTGGAGAAGAACCTACAAGACGCCAAGAATACTTGGTTTATCGAGTGAAAAGGGGCATTAGTCCTATGGCCAACCCCATTTTGCCTTTAACGCTTTTGACGCTGCAAGCAATTTGTCCACCTCGGTCTCGTACAGTCCGTTCTCCTTCAAGTACTGGGTGTAGCGCTCACACTGTTCCGCCCGACGTTGCACCTCTAATGCAAGTGCTTCATGTTGGTTGAAAAATTCAGATTCTAACTCATCGAAATGCCTATCCGAAAGCTTGGGGGCAAAGAAATCGCAGAACATGTCGGTGGCGTCGGTAGGACGGCGGAGTACATGGGCAACACAAAATGCCAGGTCGGTTTGGTCGATATTCGACGCGCCGGCATCCAATTGGCCATACCATTCCCTCCTGAGCTGGCCGCAGAGGCTATCATTCTTGCTCTTCTCGTCCAGAACGTCGCGGAATTCGGCGTGCATCTGCTTGTTCGTCTCGATCGAATCATGGCCGGTAATCCATGATGGCGGGGTGAAGACTTGGCGTGGAACAGTAGTTGCGAACTCCCAGTCAATTATGCCCTGAATCTGAAGGTTTTTGTCCACGATGATGTTGGGGCTCCGTAGGTCCAGATGATTCAACACAAAGGGGCCATCGTCCAGCTGGGGATCGATAGCCTGGGAAAAGATAGGCTCCATGCCATGTAGCGCGAAAACCTCTTGTTTGATGTCGTCGGCGGTATGGTCACGAACCGGCGGCGAAAAGAAACCTGATACGAGGCTGAATTGGTGTCTCATGTATTCCTTGGCCGAAGCAAAGGCTGGTTGAGGCGGCAGCCGAAGCGTGGCGGCAGACATGGAGATGACGGGGCCCAGGACAGGATGAGGGCTGCCATTGGGATTTGGCACCAGGGAGCCGATCAAGGGGAACTCGAGTTTCCTAAGCTCAGTCAAGATGTCGATTAGCTGAGAGTAGAAGTTTCTTCTGTGCTCCTCTTCGGCTTCAATCAGAAGTTTCTTATCCAGCGGTTCGCCTGGAATGAGGTCTGCGATAAGAAACATCTGCGTTCCTGCGCCGACTTTGGTCAACTTGGCATCGCGTCCGTAAGCACGGACGTGAGGGACGGGAATCCGGGTGTTGCGCTCGAGGTATCTGTGTCTATATGAGTGGCAGTCAAAAGCGGGAAAGTAACCAGCGCTTACTGTATGGTGGTCACTTCGCTCAGCAGCTTGTCCCAGGGATCATCGAGAGCGGGCTCGATCGGGACTCTGACAATCCACTTGGGCCCGTCTTGGTCAAATTCGATGAAGAAGCAAACATTGAAGCTGCCGCTGTCCTTGTGCACAACCTGGCACGGTTTGCCGTCATTGTGCCGTGATGCCAGAGCGCAGACCGCATCCGAGTCTAGCGATTCGATGAATGCTTTTCTGACTTGATTGTATTGGTCGTCGGTAGCAGCAGGGAATCCCTGAGTATCAGGTCCAAAGGTTCTGGCCTCTGATTCATTGATCTCTGGAGTGCTAATCTCGGTGGCATCCGTCACTGGCGTCTGGATCCCAGTGGCACTAGTCAAGCGAAGTAGCCGGCCCCATAGCTTGGACAGATAGAGAACTACCAGCGTCCAACGCGTGCGCACTAGACGGATGAGAGCGGACAGCATGGCTGATCTAACATTGAAGCTGCATTGTCGATTTAGTCGGTTGTTGGTTTCACGATCGCTAGATGCCAGTAAAAAAAAAGGGAGGCGGCCACGCGGCTAATCGTAGATCCGGCTGTGGCCTAACTACCTGAATAGTCCCTGGCACACAGCCCGGCTCCGGGCTCCGGGCAGACAACGTTAGTTGACACCAATGCCAACTCTTCTTCTTGGCACCAGTGCCAGCTCTTTTCAGTTCCCTGGGCTGATGGCGAGGGGCTCGAAGAACGAAAACTGGTCGTGAGGGAATGAACTACTAGCTATTCCTGGCCTCCCTCCTGGCCGCTGCATCCCGTATAGAACTCTCACAGTCTGCTCACCTGTCTGCAGAAGCTCCTATGCCTGACGGAGCTGCGCCTGGCACCAGCATTTGCATTATCAGCACTCCTTTCATCTAAGTTAGCTCGCTGGCTACCAGTAGCGCAACTGCCGGCCGTTGCCACCGCGCTCGCGATACGAAAGCCCTCATCCGTCCGTCCACCCGCTCGCTCACCCGCCTCCAGCCCGCCACCAACGTCTTTTGGGAGAAGACGACGGCGTGGAGCAACGAGTAAGACTTGACTTGATCCATTTGACCTTGAGCGTTTGATCATTAGTCTACTGGCAGAATCTAGAGCATGGTGTATAGGACCATCGCCCTGGCCTTGATGAGCAAGCAATGAACCCCCCTCCGCAGATGAATAGGATGACTAGTCCTGGCACGAACCCAGCCGCGCAGAACCTTCTCTTCCATGCTGCCGCCGATTGTAGGACTCTCGAAGACAGGTTGGAGAGGCTAGCCGGAAGCCAATCGGAAATAATTGCGCATCTCGTTCGTGTAAGCCGCTGAACATCGGCCTTGTATGCCTCACCGTCGCGGACCTTCCTCGCAACCAAGTCGGCTCGACGAGGATCCTTCGACATGAACTCCCGAACGCGCTCCTCTAAACCTTCCAAGTCCTCCTCCTGGTTGTGCATAAGCCAGTCCACGTGCGTCCAGCTCTCCAAGGCATTGGCGATGAGGAAACCCTGCTTCTCCTGCGCCTTATTCCACTCTTCTGCGAGCATCGTGCTGCCATATGCCTGAAGCTCCTTTTGCCGGACAACACTAAGAAAGTCTTGCAGCGTTTCCAGGAATCGATCATAGAATAGTGGACGGGATAGAAGGGTTAGATCGGCATACTGCAGCCAAAGCGGCGGCTTGAAGAATTGCCGTGGGACGACACGGCTCCATTCCCAGTCCAGAACGCTAACAATGCTCCCTTGATCGCTGACGAGAAGATTGAATGGCTGGAAGTCCCCGTGAACTAGCACGAACGGGCCCTGGTCATCACTTTCAGCCCGCCAATCATCGACATGCTTGCGAAAGCTGTGCAGGTGGTAGAGATACTCCTCGCCAATACCGTCACTCTCGAGGACGCTACTTCGACTCTTGGCGAAGGCATTGTCCGCAAGATCGTGGAGCAGACCAATATATTGGCTGGCAGATCGCAAAGGGCCCCCTCCGCTGTATCGGGCGAGCACTTGTGACGGTTGCAAGCCCTCCAGCGCCTGTGCATTTAGGTCCATCGTCGCGATCGGGTTACTGACGGTAAAGCTGCCATCGTCTTGGGACAACAGGCGGCCGATGGCGCCAAATTCCAACCTCCTGAGCTGGATAAAGATGTCAGCCAGGGAGTGATAGAGTTGTGTTCGTTGCCCTGGTGTAAACTCTTGGTATCTCTTATGCGAGAGCTTCTCGCCCTCAATGAACTCGAGTATCATGAAGGCTGAGAAAGTTTTTGACGTGTCGTCGATGGCATATGCAATCAGGTTCGGTATTGGGATCGACGTCTTTTCGGACACCAGTCTACAAGACCATTGTTTGTCAGCATCGTGCCGTGAATAGTTCCTCTAGGGTTACCAATCGGCTCACTTCATAGTGGCGATTTCGCATTCCAGCTTCTTATCCGGGCCGAACGGGAGGCAGGGGGCCAACGGTATCCGCACAACCCACTTGTCCCATGCTCTTAGAGATGAAGACGAAGGAAAGCGAATGAAGTAGCAGATATTGTAGCTCCCACGGATGGGTTCCTGGAAGAACTCGCCGTCGGATTGGCTGGGATGGTACGAGGCGGCGAGTTGGCGAATGTCGTCTGTGCGAATAGAGCTGATGAACTGGGCGCGAGTGTCGCGCAGCTGCTTCTCGATTATTTCATCTTGGAGATGAGCGGGATTGTCATGAGCTGTCTTGGACATTCTGACCAGGGGTGCACGCGTTGACGATTTCATTCCGCTTGGAGGCCAAAAGACTAAGGAGGCTCAGCGCTAAGCGATTTATGGAATCATGACTAACGGTGTCCAAGCCCCCAGTGTCATCTCGCCACTCAAACAATTGACCTCTATCCTGGTGAGGTTGTTGGTTGACACTCACCCTTGGCCGCCCCCCCGCAGTACGAATTGGTCTCGTTGGGGTCGATTCTGTAGGTCTGCGTTGACCCTGGCCTTCATAATGGTAGGGCTAGCTATACTCCGTGTCACGCCAAGCTCCTCTTGTCGTTGGTTCTTCGCCATTCAACCGGCCGCAAGGAGGAATTATCTTCAGTATGTCTGTTCAGTGGCGACCTGTCAATGGCGACAAAGTCGGCTCCAGGGATGCATGAACAACTCACGGAGCAGGTATCCATGCAACAATGGCGCTGATAGGAGGTGATGAGACCGGATTAATCCAGAGCGATCTCCGTGTAAGCCTCATTATTGAGGAACTTCACACTTAGATAGGGCTGCTCAACGACTGCCTAAAGAGGACCTCGTCGATCGTGTGCTACCCGCCGCAACTCTACAAGCCACCCGAACTATAGTCATGCAACCAGACCAAATGGGACTCACCGGTTCTCTTTCATGACTGCACCGAGGCCAACGAGCATCGCTCAGTTCATGGGCCGCAGAAAAAGGACCTGCATGCCACAATATGAATAGCAAGGCCTGTATCTATGGCCGCTCGATGCCGATTCTTGTGCTCAGATTGAGATTACGTAGACTAACATTGCTCCGCACAACCCCTCTTAATTAAAGGAACAGGTCGTGCTGGCGACTAACCCACTTCTAGGGTACACCATTCTCTATGACCGCCACCATGTTCTGGTATGAACCACCAGCTACAAACAATAGCGCCCCAGCTGACTTTTCTTTTCTAGCGAGGTGACCCCCCCCGATCACGGAATCCATTCGTCAAGCACGACCTGACAAATGGGTCATTGGCCGTTCGGTCGTCTGCGAAAAGCTCACCGTCCTACCAAGAGACGCCTTGGCGAGCTGGCAAGATTCCGAGAACCACACCTTTTGCCTACGTCCAAGCGAAGAGACGCTGTGCAGCCAGACAATGGATGCTGCACCCAATCTAATCTACAACTCAGGGACCTCGGGTTCTATCTGGGCTATTGGCGGTGCGATTTGCAAAGCGAAGGCCTGGGTGGAGGGAATGGAGACGGAGGCCGAGACTCTGAGACACGTGCGGAAACGATTTGACGTTCCAGTGCCCGAGATTGTGTATGACTGGGGAGACAAAAGCTCCAGCAGGTCATTCCTCATTCTGAAGCCGGTCGGTGGGAAGACTTTGCAGCGAGCATGGCCTTCACTATCGCAGCCTCAGCGCAGAAGCATCGCAGCACGGGTGGTCCAGTGTTGCGAGATTCTCGCCCAAGAAACGTCCGACAGCCTCACAAGTGCGACAGGCTGCGGCATACGCGACCAATATCTGTTGCCTGACCGTCCCCTGAGTGCACCATCTTGGAAATCTATTCCATTTCCCCGCTTGACCAAACAAGAAGCCAAGTCCTACCTTCTCCCTATAGACGCCGGGGAGAATTTTCATTTGTACCACGCCGACCTCAGTCCTACTAACATCATGGTTTCAAGGGATGGAAGTGTTACGGGTATCCTGGATTGGGAATCTGCCGCGTTCTACCTCCGAGTTTGGATTGGTACCAAGCCAAAGGTGAGCTACGGCTTCATTCTGGAAGATGTCGATGGAGACAAGTGGACGTGGAGCAAGCTTTTGTCGGAAGCTTTAGAGGCGAGGAATTTAATGCCTGATGTTGAAGGATTTTCAGCCTTCAATAATAAGGCGAAGCTGCCATTCTCAAGCTGAATGATCACCCGCCCCAGTGGTACTGCACCGGCCTAATGTGTCGTCGCATTATGATCCTGCTCTACCTTGAAGCAAGGCAAATGGTTGCTTGTGTGATACAGTCTTGTGCTAGAGTTGTTCGACGGCCCTACGGGCGGGTTGGTAGTCATTACGCTAATAATGTACGTGCACGATAAAATAGCCTTCAAGGACGTACTGGCGTTGATGGCTGGACTGGAGGAATAATGTCCGATGATTTGGGGGACAAAACCCGAAACCGTTTGGTCAGGGAAAGATTTCGTCGAGCGGAGACCAAGGTGATGGGAAAGGCAGCCTGAAGGCAACGCTCTGTAAGAGAGGGGTAAGCGCCGAATGGGTTGCGTCGGGTATCGTTCAAATCGGCCATGCCAACTCCTCCTGGACGCGAGACGAGAAGTCAAACTGGCGAGCCACCTGCTGCAGGGTAAAGCTCCGTGATCACCTGCACCCTCCAAGTCTGAAGACAGTCCTGCAACTGGCGAAGAGGACGGTCTTGCTACGCCTCCAGCATCCAGACCTCCAGATTCCTCTTCTCCTCCCGCCGCACCTCCCGCTGCCAGATCCCAAGCGTCCACTTCCCCTGTTACATCGTCCATCGAGAACCCCCCCAATCAGCAAAGCAGTATCTCATGGCTCCAAATAGGCGATGCTACCCGTCTGCTAGTACATCTGGATCCTTCTGTGCATCGTCAAGAATGCTCTTCATCGAAGAGTAGAGCTTGGGCTCAGGCCGCTTCCATCTTTCGCCGCTCGGAAACACTTCCCTTCGTAACCGGTTAACCCATGGGATTAATGGCTGATAATATGAGGTGAAGCTCTCGCGTGCGTTCTTGATGAAATCTTCCTCGTCAGTGATCTCGCCTTTTTTTAACCGTACCAGCCTGCTATCACTCTCGTAATTCCAGCTGTCAAACTCCGTTGGGCCAATATCTTTGCCGTTGGCTTCATAATGGACGCAAATCCAGAACAAGACCCAGAAGAATGACTCGAGGTCATGCATAAAGGAGTGCTGCTCGCCTAGAAGCGCTCCAATTGCCATAAAAGCCCTAGTGCCGGTCTTGCCCTTTGCCCCCGAAGCGCGCTCTCGGTCTTCTCGAATGGCGAGGTCGAGGTCAATCAAGAACGACGACCAAGATGGGTTATTTTGATCCTCGTTAATCATGAGGTTGTTGATGGAGATGTCTCTGTGGAGTACGCCTGCCTCACGCAAAGACTCATGCCCTTCAATACAACCCCTGAGTGCAGCAAGTAATGCCGGTCGAGAGCTTGCCTTGTAAATAGCCTTGCCACAGTCCTTGACAATGATGCGCCGATGGACTCTGTTCAGCGGTACGTTGCCGGCTTCTGTTGGAGACGCAGAGCAGGATCGTTTGCTTGGAGGCAGGGCAGAGTCGGTTTGGCTGGATGGCCGCTTCCTGCTGGTGCTGGAGCGGGCCTTCCGCGGCCCTTCTGCTGTCACTTTGCTTGATTGTGCTGGGCGACTAGGTCGGTAGTTTAAAGCTGTCGCCATATCCAGCCCTTGTCGAACGTTATTTCGAATATCATCGTCCCTCCCACCAACTCGAACTGTTTCGTGGTGATAGTAGCGGGCCACGTTGATGACGCCTTTGTCCGTCACCTCACGCAAAATCTCGCCTTCCTCGTCGCGTTCGGGGTATTGCCACGAGTCTTTTATCACTAGCAGCGTCTCCGGATGCCCTTCGGCGTGGGCTCTCCAACAGGTCGTTGCCCGGCCAGCTATGCAACGCGCCCGCAGCATAACCTCGTCAATCATGACCCGCTCTTGGGATCCGTTTCGTTCGATCTCGATAAATTTGGTATGATTTTCCACCCGTATTGTTGGATCGAAGCCGAGCTCTTCTTCGCTCATCCAGAAGAAGCCGAGGATTATGAACACGAACTGAAAGCCGTCTTTGTTAATATCAAACTGCTCAGCCGCGATGCCGCCAAGCCTATCGAATACCCATACTCTCATGAGAGACCCACAGATAGTAAAGCCCAGGACAAAACGTCGGGTGTCCTGTGTGGCCAATACTTCTCTAGCGTACCTCCCAAGGTCGAGCCACGCCTCTGAGGCCTTGTCGGCAGAAGGGTTACTTTTTAGCTCTCCAGGTACCAGTATCTGGGACCAATGACACTTCGTATCTTTCTGTGCTTTAGGGTCGCTGACGAAGCCGATGTCCATCTTCCGTTTCCCCACTGAGCCGTCGATCGGCTCGTTCGGCTTCGCCAACGGTCTTCGTTGACGCGATAGACTTGGCCGCCAATCCGCTGCAAAGATCGCTAGCTTCTCGTAGAAAACTGCGAACCAATTGAGGACATCGTCTTCTCCGGCGTTTATTGGCCAGCCTGTCCACCCGCTTTCAAACAGTGGGCTCGGACCCTTAACGCATTGCTTGAAGAAGGCCTTGGATGCCGTCTCAAGGTCGTCGACGCCGCCGAAATATGTGTCCCAGAACTTTGGGAGCCCGGCGTACATAAGGCCGAGCTCCTTCTTCAGTACACCATCGACGTGTTTGCGGTGCTCAGACGAGTTCGGAAAGCTGCTGGTGTTGCGAAGCCACGGGGTTTGTTGGACTGAGGACGGAACAGGGCGGGGAGGCGGTGTTGCTTCGGCGACAGCGCTCTTGACTTGATTCCATATAGAAGAGTCGTCGGCTTTGTCGATGGCCTCGTTCAAGAGGGATTGAAGGCGATCGAGGTCGAAGTCGTCGGTCGCAATAGCTGCATTCAGCTTCGATATCTCGATGAACAGGCTTTTCCCGTTGGTTGTCCGAAGAATACGAGCTGCTGGGAGAACCTGCAGCGCTGATAGCAGGGTGAGAGCGAGATTCTGTAGTTCTACAGAAAGGTCAGCGGGTCGGTTCAAGTAGCGCTTGGGCATTCTGCTTACGCTCCCGACTAAGTTGTTCCAGAGCGGCAGCAGTGGTAGAAATGTTGGTAGCTTCACAACTTGACCGGAACGACGTTCGGAAGCCATCGAGACCTCCCCCTATAGGGTTTTCTTCGATTATCTCTGCCCAAGGTCGATCCATCGTGACTGGAAGGGTTTCGATCGCGGGAGATGTCTACGGAGGGTGCCACAGCCGGTGGCCGCAGGCAGGGGAGTAATTATCTGCATGATGGTCAGCTAGCAACGAGAACGGCGTGGAGACGGCTACTTTACCTTGGAGACAATTGCGAAACCTCCCATAGCTTAGGTGACGCGTGCTCGAACGGAAGTAAAGCCAGCGCAAGCAGCTTCAGGCTATCGTTACATGAGATTACCCTCAGTGGGTTATCCTAGGTGTCTCGTCATGGCCATGCTCAAGGGAGGAATGGAATTGGAACGGGAGGGAGGGCGACACGTCGCGATCTTGGTGTGGTCAATGGTTGCGTAGCAGGCACCTGGATGGAGACTTTCGGAAAATCTGCTTTTCCGCGCCCATGGAACGTGGTCGGATCGCTCCAAAACTCGACGTCCTAGGCATATCTGAAGGGACCAGGTACCTAGTCAGGCAGATTCTTGAGGTACTGCCGTACTGGGGACTGGCCTTGAGCCAAGACCTGCTACCAGGGACTGGTCAGCTCTCCGCGGGACTGGTAATACCGACACTGCACAGCTAACAAGGGACTGGCTTCCCGCCTGCACCGCCTCGTGTCTGGATGCAACCCACCATGAGGCAGCCTTGAGGTCTACCTACTGGTCAGGTCCCTACTACGTAGTAATAGTGCTCTAGCGGCTACAGTGGAAATAGCAGGAAAATGCGGAGAGATTTGCAGAACTTTTATTACTGCCAAACCTTTCAGTCTGCATATTGTATTGTATCTAAGGGCAACCAGCCTCAATGGAAGGTAAAAGATGCCTCAGAGTACCGAGTGCATTGATGTATAGGTAGTGGGGGATTGTCCAATAGGCAGGCGGTGAGGCCGGCATTGATGGGACCCCGCCACCGCGGGGCATTCGGTGCGTTATCGCCGGGCCGACTTCCGGCCATAATGCCATTCCCATCAAACAATTGAGTGAGAATGAAGATGATGTTCTGATATGGCTATGATTATGTATATATGACAAGAAGACTGTATATGCGTAGATGCGTGTTCTTTTCTTTTCCCCCCACAATTTCCCTGAGCCCCCTTTTCTGCATTAGTTTTCCCCCATCTGTCTCAAACAAACGCTCAACGGAAGATCAAGTATGGCCATGACGCCACGCTGAAGGAAACAAAAAATCAACCAAAAATTAGATATATCCACACCAAGAACTGATGTCAAGTGTTGTTGTCGTCGTTTATATCAAGAGCAATATAAGCTCATACACCCACTGGCCTTCTTCACTCATTGAAATAATCAGGCATCCCATAAGGATTCCACTCCTGTCCAGGATAAGCTGTCGCGCTCATCTGAGGAGGCCTCTCGCCATCCGAGTCTGCGTCTGGGTCATAGAGAATCTTCTCTTCTTGCGAGTTCAGCCGAATCGTGCGTTTCCGAGCACCCTCCGTATCTTCCAGCTCCGCGTGGAACGAAGGACCCCCTCTCACGGCCTTTACAGCAGCTCCGTTACCGTTACTCTCGGGCGAGACGACCTGGTCGCGTGTTTCGTCGGTACATTTGCCCTTGCCCTTGGTATCAGGTGCCGACTCGTCGCTCATTGCTGACTGCGAATGTGGGTTCGAGTTTGCTGGACTGACGTTGCCTTTCATTCCAGTAGGAGGGCTCAATGAAACACCGCGGGATTCCTCGGCCTTGGGCGCCAGGTTCTCGGTAACCTTTGTATAGCCAGCTGAAGGCCGAGACCTGATAGCATCATTCTCGCCAGTGCCGATCCTCGGAGAAACGTGTTGGGCTGGCGGAGGAGGAGTACCACCAACCATAGGGCTTCCGCTGCTTCTACCGCTGTGAGGGCTACTGCTGCTCGTAAGACGCTGCATTCCTGGCTTTGCTTGTTGATTAATATCAGCTGGGCCGCCTTGAGTCACCAGGGGCATGTGTCCGGGCTGTCCTCCTCGAGTTGCCTGATATTCTTGTCCGTCGCTGGCTTGAGAGTTGGTAGGTGGAGGCGACGACTGTAGATTCAATAGACTCGGACGAGGCGACGGAGCGTGGACTGGAACAGGCGAGTGGATTTCCATAGGTTGATGGATGTGGACAGGCTGCTGTTGTGGGTGGGCGTTTTGCTGCATCACATGCCCCGGCTGTTGGGGGTGAGGGCTCTGGTTCATTGGCATATTGGGGTTCGGACGAACCATCCCTTGTCCTTGAACGGGAAAGTACCCTTGCTGGAAGGGAGCTGGCACGAATTGGCCTCCAGGAGCCTGCATCTGATGCTGCCACTGACCTTGAGTTTGAGGCGGGGACTGGAATTGACCCTGATGCTGCAGAGGAGACTGGAACTGGCCTTGATGTTGGTGCGGAGACTGGAGCTGACTATGATGCTGAGGCGGAGACTGGTATCCATATCCTGCCTGCGGTTGGCCAACACCAGGCTGACCTTGAGGAACAGGCCCTGGAGTTCTCTGGAAATGGTGCTGCCCTATAGGCGGGCTACCAATCTGTGAGGACTGTCGTGGAGTCTGTAGCTGACCGACAGGTGGGCTGCTAAAGTGGGAAGGGTGCCGTGGAGCCTGTATCTGTCCATAAGGTGCTTGACCAGCAAACTGCTGTGAGTGTTGTCCCGACTGCATCTGATGCTGCTGGAAGGCACGCAGATCCGGAGTAACCTGCGACTGCTGAGGAACCTTGGAGCTTCGTTTAAATGCCCCGAGGATCTTACTCGCCGACAGCTTATCTCCTTCAGTCTTTCCCTGACTGGGTGACGATTTGTGAGAAATCTGTCCGGACATTCGGTTCTTCAGCCCCTTCCACTTTGAAGCCGGACTATCCTGCCGAGCCGGCGCGTTCACGGCCTGAGGTTGAGGCGAGGGGCCCATGTTGTCCTTTGGAGGGACTTGGGGAGATCCGGCAGAGTATTGCATCTGCATAGATGGTCGACCAGAAGCCATGGTGGTCGGCGGTTGAGGGCTAGGGACAGGGTGGCCACCAGCTTGACCGCGAAAACCGGCGGGATATTGCTGACCTGGAGCAATCTGATAACCACTCAGATGCGGGTTCACTGGCTGCTGGGCATTGATCGGTTGCTGCTGGAATCCAGGAGGGAACTGCTGTTGCTGTTGCTGTTGCTGGTGCGGAGACATTCCCATGCGAGTAGCAAAAGCCCGGTTCTGCATCGGCGGGCTGTGGGATGCCATCGAGAGCGATGGCGTATTCGGCTGTGAAGGTTGAGAAAGCTGCGACGATTGTCGCCTCCCCATAGCCGCAACAGATGTGTTGAGGCGAGGGCTCTGCGTGGCCACAGAAGAGACTGACGGTGGTCCCGTCTTTGACGCCTGAGAAACAGGAGATAGTGGCAGGTCATATCGGTTGACGCTCTCGGCGCGGCCGGTTCCAACTCGTGCATCAGGTCGGAACGACATATTAGGCGAGTCGGTAACAGGGCGTTGAATTTGGCTACCCTCTTGTCCCGGCTGAATAAGCTTGTCCAAGGACTGTGTTGAATTGTGAAAGGAAGTCTGGGTCGTTGGAGCAGTGCTTTGATTGTAATATGAGCTCTGGGTCGCCGGGGCAGTGCGTATCGCTGACGCTGCCGGAGAGGTTGATCGCATTCTTCCAGATCTATTGTCGGAGAGAACTTGGCCCACGCTGAAGGGAGTCTGCGGTGTCCCATGCCGACTTGGAAAATGCGTCGATCCGATGGGAGGTGATCCTGCTGGCGTCGTAGAGCTAAACCCCAAGGGTGATGGACGAGAGTTCTGGTAGGCCGTCTGAGCCTGCTGTTTCTCTCTAGCGCCGCCCGAGGAAGGCCTGTCAGGGGACATTGGAGTCTGCTCCAAGAGCGACGAGTTGCCGGTCATCCGACGAAGCATGGGTGATTGTTGGTCTCCGAATTGCTGAGGTCTTTGAGGCTGAGGACTGGCAAGCGGCGGACCGGAGAACTGGGGGCTACGGGGCTGTGAGCCAGGAAGCTGGGGACTACCAATAGGTGACCTCGGAAGTTGAGGGCTGCCAAGATGCGGCCCAGGAAGCGTGGGGGTTGGAAGTTGAGGGCCCGAAGGACGGCGATCCTGAGGTTGACCCTGAGGTTGCTGTACGGCAGGCTGAGGACCAGAAGGATACCGAGCTTGTGGCTGCTGCATGGCAGGCTGCTGTCCCGGAGGCGGAGCACTCTGATGATGCTCCTTACTCTTCCCACCATGCCCCAAAAGCCCAGAGAGCAAGCCCGCCGCGGAACCCCGTCTCTTACGGCGCTCAGGAGCATCAACTGGCGGCGCATTCACGGGCGTTGGCTGCATTTGCCCATATGTCGGACCGGCCGTGTTGCTCCGCTCAAACCCTGGGTGAGGACGATCTAGGGAAACTGGTTGCTGAGCTGCCAGCTGCTGGCTTGAAGCTGGTCTCATCGAGTTGGGCGTTCCCGGCTTAGGTGTCACGTCTCCGCTTGTACGGTGGAAGACTCCAGCAACGGCAGCCTTTGTGTGAAAACCCGAGAATCGCTTCTTGGGAGGAGGTGTGGCTGAGCCGGCATGGCCCGACGAGGTCGCTAGATTCGACGTAGATGCCCGCGAAGGACCGCTTGGCCTGTGTTGACCAGTAATGACTCCAAGCCCGGTATTAAAGCGAGAGGTTCTTCGCTCTTCTGGGGGTGCATCTGGCCGGGCTTCGTCTGGCCGAGGAGGAGGGGGCATTGAGGTCCCATCCCTGCTTTGTTGCCGCGCGTGATCCGTCTGGGCCATATTTCGCAGACCAAGCATGAAGCTATTTCTGGACTTCTTGCGCTCTTGGAACTCTTCCGTGGCGATGCTGGACTCGGAAGCTGCGTCAGGACGAGGCCCCGCGTGCTGCGGCTGTTGTGGATGTTGCGGCTGAGGCTCTGCAACTGTGCCTTGACGCTCAGACGACCCCTTTCTGAACCGACTGCCAATGTCCTTGAACAAGGCTGAAGCTTTCCTTGAACGGCCTCGGTCCTCATTAGCAGTCTCTGTTTCGCCCGTTCCCGTCCGCGAAATGCCTCCTTCGTGAGACAGACGCCTTAAAAACTGTGAACTAGGGCCAGGAGGTCCCGGGACCTCCTGAGAATTGCTCTGCGGTCGCGGCTGACCCGGGAACAGGCCTGGGTATCGATTGGCCGACGATGGCGGCACTTCAGATGGTTTCTGTCGCTGATGATACTGCTGAGCAGCGGAACTCGAAGGCGAAGGTAGATCAATCCCAGTCTCTTTGTCATATCCAAAGTAAGGCTCTTGTCGCGAGCTGCTTGAGTCGGCACGGTTTCTGTTGACGGAGTGAAGAGGCTCGGCCAGGTGGCTTTCTTCGAGCTTCCAAGAGCCGGATGGAGGGAGCTGTTGGGGCCTAGGGGTGACACGATGGAGAGGTTCAGCGAGATGGCTCTCTTCGAGCTTCCATGGACCAGAGGGAGGTAGTTTCTGGATTGGATTGCTGGCCATCATGTTTGGTGGCATCATCTGCTGCGGCCTCAATGGAGGGTTCTGAGGTGGCATAGGGCCTTGGTGGACAGGATGCATCTGGAATGGATGCTGGTGCAGGGGCTGCTGCCACTGTTGCCGCTGCTGGCGTGGTGGTGATTGTTGCTGTTGCTGGGCCGGAACTTGCTGGTCTGCCGGTACACCTGTAGGAGTCTGCTTCTCTGATTCATCGACGCCTTTCTCCAAGTCTTTACCGGGCACCAGAGAATCTGTCCCGACAAGAGTCGACCCAACTGTAACCTCGGACGTAAGCGTTCCTTGCTGACGGGCGGCTGCGTCATCTGCGTCAGCATCGAAGGAAACACGCTCAGCGATAGGGTCGGGCTTTGACTCGGTAGGCTTTGCGTTCACATCAAAAGTCGATCCTCTCCTAATCAGTGGCAAACCGACGAAGGACGAGTGGCGTTGAGGGACAGCCGACTGATCGTGAGTCTGAGGGGGCACGCCAGCAGGGGTTTCTCGAGAAGGGACAGCGGCATAGACAGACTGTGGCTGTTGAGATGAACCAGCAGGCTCTTCTTGCGGAACCATACGAATACCAGCATTGACGGGAGTAGGAGTCGCGTTGCCAGACAATGGCTTACTGGGCGACACTTCCATGTCATGACTCTGCTGAGGCCGATCTTGGTTTCCAAGCAGGACTCCAGAGTGTTCAGAGACATCATCCTTGGCAAGATCTGTGCCCTTGAAAGGATCCCACGTGGAGTTATCAACAGGCGTTGTAATTTGCCATTGCAGTTTGTCATCTGGACCGTCACTAGCAAAGGATGACGGCTCGTTCAATGGCTGAGGCCCGCAGCTCTCTCGCGAGGCAAGTCGCTTACCTGAATCGCCAGAAGAAGGTGCAGGACCAAAGGGGGGCATATTGGATGACTGGGAGGATTGGGGAGCTTGGTGAGGCTGGGTCGAAGGCCTCGAGTTCATCATGTCTTTCTCGGATTGCGCAGTAAATTCATCAGCGCGGGGCCTTGTGAGACGGTCCAGGCCCCATGATGCGCGTCTCTCAGTCTTGGGCTTTGCTTGCACCGGGGGAGGGATGGGTTCGCCCTGTCAACCAAAGAAACATTAATAAACATTCTCGTCACAACACAGCCTGGTGGATGGGCAACAGCATGGTGACATGTGGGAAGGGGAAAAGCGTCGTAGAATTCCTATCTCATACACCCGTCTCGTCATAAGGCCAAGAGTGAAACACCAGCCCCGAAGCGCATGATGAGAGATTTAAACCCAACAATTACTCTGCTCGGAATGAAAAGGAAGAAGCCCATCGCAGCAGGTTCTAGAAAAAGAAGTGTCAGTGAAATACCTTGTCCCCAGTTCCACGCAATTTGCTCTTCCCCTTGCTAAACAATCCCTTGCCCATCTTTCCTGCCGTGTGCATGAATTCCTTGCTCTTGGTGCCAAGCTGGTTGCCCGAGTTTCCGAAGGCGCTGGCGCCGGAGGGTGTCGGCAATGGCAAGCCGCCCAACCGAGAGCGGCCCGTTGCCGGAGCGGTCGTAGTAGGAGAGCTCGCGTTAAGATACTGCTGATAGTACGGCTGCTGAGAGTGAGATCCGCTTGGTGTTGAAACATGGGATCCCTGGTTGCTGGGCAGACCAGCTGCCGCGAGGGAAGCCGCTCCGGTTGCGTGCTCAGGATGCTGAACCATGAGATTGGAGAGCCAGTTCTCCAAGCCCGAGTCCCACGTGGAAAAGGCGCTCCGGCCTGCATCGAACTTGAGAGCTCTTTGCGTAGGGGTCGAAAGATTCATAATGTCGCGCCATGGCGTGGTTTGGGGGAAGTCGCTGAGAGGTGCTGATGTGATTGTTCTCTCTAGGGGCGATGTCGCCGATGCGACAACGTTTGAGGTAGTCTGGACCAGCATTGTATTCTCAACAGGAGATGTCCTTCGATTCTCAAGAGCTTGTGGTGTGCTCTCGTCAGTCCTCACGGAAATGGGAGACGGGGGTTCCAGAGCGACCGGCTGCTGAGTCGGTGGCAGAGTGCTGGCCTTGGAAACCTGATGTGAGATTCCGCCAGAAGGTGGAACAACAATCCTAGGAGTCTCAACCGTCCTAGGAGACTCCCCGCCTAGGCTAGTAATATCCGATACAACGTCCCTAGGAGACTGTATGTCTGATGGCGCAAGCGGCGAAGGAGACTTGAGGACTGGAGCCTCATTCTTGGACGAGCTCTCCGCAGGAGACTCAATCTTGAGAAGATTGGGGGGAGGACCAAAATCGGCCTCCCAGGAGAACCTTCGTCGCAAGTCTTGCGCCGGCGATTCAGTCTGGGGGGCAGGCGGAGTTGCGCTAGAAGGAACGGGCCCTGAAGGCTGCTGATCCGATGGCTTCTGGTCCTGCGCAGGTGCTGGAACGGGCACTCTCTGCTGTTTTTGCTGCTCTTCAGCCTTGTTGCTCGATTCCTGTGCGGGTTTCTCGGTCGTATCGGCCCAGTAACTATCGTAGTCACTAAGAGTGTAGCTGCTATTTCGCAAGTCGGCTCGTGTGCCTGGCGCCAGGGACTGTTTGTTGTCCGGCTGAGTAGAGAGACCAGAGTGTGGGGTTGGGGCAATCGGGCTCAAAGACCTCATGATCTCCTCACTCAACATGTCGCTCTCCTTAACAGGCGACGCGCTGAAAGTGCTCATGGTGTTCTGTGTCTGGGCCGAGTGTGGCTCATAGTCCGAAGGAGAGTAGTCCGGTTGGCGAGGCTGTGGAGGCTCTGTCGTTGTGATCTCGGGAGCTGTGGAAGGGGAGATGCCCGCGAGTGCGGCAGTTGTTGAGAGCTGCCTCTTTGTATGGGGGCTAGGAGTACGTAGAGGCGGAACTGATCGTGAATCACACGTAGGTACCAGAGCTGGGTTCTGGGCGATAGCGCTATCACCTCCAACACCTTTCGGGCTATTGGTGCTGCGATTGGAATCCTCCTCCACAGTAGGGAGATTGGTCGAGCTCTTGTCGAACTCCATTACGGAAGCTACAGGTGGTGGTGCCGGGGGTTGTTCTTGCTTGACCGGGTCTTGAGACGCAGGAGGAGCATCCGAGGCTTCCTTTTTCGGTGGAGAAAAGAAGTCGGCGCCAAACATCGACATTCGCGCGACGTCGGGCAGCTGTGGACTAACAGACATTCGTTTCCGGTCTATCTCTGAGGGGGAATGGATGACAGGCTCCTCCTTATGATCGCCTGTTTTCTGCGGAGCAGTATTGTTGGCCGAAGTTGGTGTGTTGTCATTGTCGGGGCCTTGCTGCCCCACGCTGGGCTCCTCTCTCTTTGCGAGGATGCTATCAAAGGTCGGCTGCTTTCGGATTGGATCATTAGTTGGACCATCTCCTTTGCTATAACCTTGCCGACTCGATTCGTTCAAGGGTGGCGTTGAGCGCTCGCTCGGTTTCGCCGCAATGGCTTCGACGATGGACAGCGGCGAGCCGCCTAATTTACGCTCCTCATCTAAGTGACGATATAGTTCGGAGGGTCGAGTCGCAGGAGAAGATCGAGCAGCGGAGCTGGTAGTACTTTGCGGGGTAGAAGATCGGACGTCAGGTTGCTGGTAGCTAGGAGCCTTTGAGGATCCCGCGCCGGAAGACGCGGGAGCCGGCGACCCGGTTCGTCCAGCTACCGGCGAAGCAACATTGTGAACTTGCTCGGGGCCACGGGCGGGAGCCACGGTTGAAGGAACCTCAGGTTGCTGCGTCTGGAGCTGGAGCGAAGGCGGACCACTGGAGCTACGAGAACTCGACGCTACGGCAGCGGCCAACCTCGGAGAAGGCCCGTGGGATTCGGAGGGGAGACGCTGTCCGATGGGACGGAGGCCAGTTGTAACCCGAGGGACGGGAGGTGGCGGCGGCTCGTCTTCTTCAAACTCGTCGGCGCCCCAGTCATCACCATCGTAGTTCTGAATGGGCGCCTGAACCCATTTTCTCGTCTTCTGGCGGCTGACGTTCACTTGGTATCCAGCTCCGGTCGAGGGAGTCTGAGGGGATCTAGAGGGCAATGCCAGATTAACAAGAGGCGATCCAGCAAGGAGGGCAAGCGATGATTACAATGGAGATTGCGCTTGCGCGTAGGGGTTGTTATACGTCCCGTCCATCGCGTGTCTGGTTCGTAGGTGCTCAGTTATCGGAGCATTCTTGTGCGGTATCGAAGATTCTGAGTGCAGAACAACTGTTCGTGGCGGCAGCGATAGCAGGACTGTGTGGAGCGGCAGCAGAATCTGGCGCGTCAGCCTTCTCGAGCTCGGTGGTGATGAGGATCGGCGGGAGCGGAGAGTTCGCAACGGGCGATCGGGAGTGACGAGGAGCTGAATACAAGAGGCTGTAACCTCGGTGAATAACAGGACAAACACGGCGGTGAAAAAGAAGATGCAATCAATACACGAAGAATAAAGAAGAAGATGGAAACTGAACAACAAGAGATGCGACAAAGGCGAAAAGCAGGCCAGCGGGTTGAGGATGGCGGTGGTGATGGAACAAGGAGGAGGTGAAGTGGTGGTCGGGGAGCGAATGGTGCGGTCAGGCACTTTTGTTAGTCTGGCCAGTGGTGAAGGTCGCCCGTTGGAGATTGGATGACGGATGTGATGGGCGGAACAAGACAAGGAATAACGGCCGGCAGGAGCACGCACCAAGCAGATACTACGTAATATCCCAGTCACCCAGCCTCGTTTGAAATTCGGAGAAAATGCACGACAGACAGCCTAGATCTCTTCACTCAACAGAAGCCGACGTTGAGAAGGGCACCGAGAAGAAAAGGGATGGGCCGATTGAGGAATGAAATTATCAGCGGAGACTGCCAGCGAAGTGCCGCTACGGGGTTACGAGATCAGCTGCGACTCGGCGTTAGTGTGCGCTCATCGTCACAGCCCGGGGTGATAATTAACCCACGCGACGCGAGACATGGTTCCAGGACTGACCAGAGCAATTCATTGACAGGCTGGGGCATTTTTAAAGTCAGAACTGCTGCAAGAGAACTTGAAATTGCCTACAGCTAGCTGAAGCATCTAGACTACTACGTAGTAGTAACCGCGGCAGTTCTTGGCTCTGTTGACATGGATGGTACAGATTCATCACCCACATTGACCTTCAAGTCCCTTGTGAGGTATGAAGCCGGACGCCGCAGTAAACTTGCCATTCCTACCCGTAACGTACAGCTGCATCAGGTCATGCAAACAAGAAGACTGAAGAGTTCGTCAGTTAACGTGGCTCAGTCTCCCCATTTACGAACGAGGATGAACAGCTTTTGCCCCCTGGTTGCTGTTTACGAGGGCCAAAGAATTCAGCATCTAAACATCAACATCAGGATTATCCCAGCTGCTGCAGCTCCCGGTCACGCATCTTCCCGATCTCTGTTAAACTTGTTTCATCTGCTCCCCTTCATCTGTGGGGGATTCGCAAAGCGTTGCAAATCTGTTACACTTTTGTACAAGTTGCACGTCGCACACCACGCACGTACCACCATCACCATTGCCACCACCACTAGGCCGGGCCCATGAAAGAAAGACAGAACACGCAAGCCCTGCCTTTATAGGGCGGTGACGTCGTGGAGGGAAACGTTTGGGGTCCCTGCCACGCCTCTTCTGGTCTTCTCTAAGCCTCTACCCATCAACGGCTCTTCAAGCCAACCTAAACTTTCGATGCGCCAGCTGTCAGCTATCTTAGTGGATCTATAAAGGGGAGGATGATGCCATGCCGTCATTCGCGCTCAGCCTCGGCTCCACTTGGTTCCAGGCTGCATCGTGGACCAGAGTCACGATGCGTGATCTGTGTAGACACAGCAAGGTCCATCATTTTTCCTTCCATTAAAAGTATTGCAATGGCAAGAAATATAAGAAAAATGTCGATACTTAGACTAAGCGTTGTAATTTCTTATGGTTATTCTCAAAGGGTTAAAACATCTCTTAAGTGGACATTATTATGTGGTAAACTCAGAGAGCATAATAAAGCTTCAATAGATACCGGTGGCTCCGGGCGACGCGAATAGGTGCCGTTGTGTCCCTGAAAGAGGCAATGACTTCGAGGACCAGCTCTGAACACGAGCAATGGTCTAGAATGGCCGCTATACCGGATGTATAAAGCTCTCAGTAGCATTTCACAAATATAGGCGAGACACATGAGCCGAATCCCCTTGCACAGCATTTTGATCGCTTCTCGTTAAAGAGTCTGGATGCGCCCAGTCCATCACGAGGAATTAACACAGCCACAGTCGGGATCCATCGTCTTGAGAAAGCCACACAGCGGAAATACCTCGGCCAACTAGAGCATTCAAATTAGCCAGCGTGGCGGATCAGCGTCCGTGCTTTCCTGGACGCATCTGGAACAGAGAACGAATCTCCTTTCAGACGCAGCGACACCAAACCTCATTTGTCTCCGACATTCTTCGTTGCGTAGCCTTTTCACTCTTGTCCCTTGGCAAAGCTGCGACCTCTCTCAACGTATAGTTTTCTCTTGCAACTGTATTCTACTTGGTCACACTCTGCGCCTTTGATCAAAATAATACCTTTTCCAATATCTTGCAATTCGCATTCGCGTCGGCGTCGCCCGCCTGGAGACGTTTCGCTCGCGCCCGAACCGAGACTTGATCCGGCCCCTTCCGCACCGAGGCAGCGATACCGACATCGAATATCACGACTTGACACATCATCATCATAAACGCTGAGGCGCACAGGTAGCATACTTACTGCTGCTGTTTCTTTCGCCACAGCCCCTTCGAGATCCGAAGCCGCGCTGGCCGCAGTCCATCGTCTCGAACCCATCCTCAACCCCTCCTAATTTGGCCACCATGGCCGTCGCATCCATCCAAGACCGAACCTCCGAGTTCAAGTCGGTGCTTGCTCAGGCGCAGCGCAAGCAGACGTCCTCCAAAGTCAGCTCTCAGCGTCGATCTCTCCTGACCGACGCGCAAAAGGATGCCGCCAACGGCAGTGCTGACAGCCGGCCGAGACGATCCGACTTTGCCAGGAAGGCGGCCGAGATTGGACGAGGCATCTCGGCGACTATGGGAAAGCTGGAGAAGCTAGCACAATGTGAGTTTCTGTCAACGAAACCGGAAGCTGCCCGATGGGGTCTGCTACTCCGCGAGATTGCCTGAATATCGACGACTGACTCCGAGAAATAGTGGCAAAGCGACGTACCCTCTTCGACGACCGGCCAGTCGAAATTAACGAGCTTACTTTCGTCATCAAGCAAGACTTGTCGTCTCTCAACCAGCAGATCGGATCTCTACAAACTCTTTCTAGGCAGCAACACCCCAAGGCGGATCAAGAGGGCGAGCACAACAAGAACGTTGTCTACCTGCTACAAGGCAAACTGACAGATGTTTCGGTCAACTTCAAGGATGTGCTGGAGGAAAGAACCAAGAACATACAGGCGTCGCGGTCAAGAACAGAAAACTTCATTTCGTCTGTGTCGCAGCACACGCAACCATCTATGCAACAGTCCGCCTCGCCACTCTACGGAACACCCGCACGTAACTCGCCAGCGCCGGGACAAGACACGCTCTCTCTCAACCCCGTGGGCGATCAGCAATTGCTGATGATGGAGGAGGCGCAACCGGCCAACACATACATCCAACAACGAGGCGAGGCGATCGAGGCGATCGAGAAGACAATCGGCGAGCTGGGCAGCATCTTTGGACAACTGGCAACTATGGTGTCGGAACAGAGCGAAATGATTCAGCGCATCGATGCCAATACGGAAGATGTCGTGGACAATGTTGACGGTGCGCAACGAGAGCTCCTGAAGTACTGGTCTCGAGTATCGAGCAACCGATGGTTGATTGCCAAGATGTTTGGAGTGCTGATGATTTTCTTCCTGTGAGTTTCCCCGTCCCGCGCCTCGAGAGATGCGCCCAGGATTTTTATTTCTTCGTTGGCGCAATTTAACGAACATGATTGCTGACATGCCTGCAGGCTCTGGGTTCTGGTGTCAGGCTAGACCTTGGATTATTGAGTAAGAAAGACGAACACGACAATAAGAGGCGGTACGCGGAAAACCAGGGACAGGAAGAGGAGTTTTATGGTACATGTTTTGTTGTAATGGATATCACCGACCGGTACACTTGTTCTTTTTTCCATATGTATGTATGTATAGCTTCTCGTTGTCGTTTCCCTTAGAGCCCAGACGAAGACGACATAGAGGGAAGAGTCTCGGGGAGAGACTCGCGGGACATCCAAGTTGGGGGTTTCATAATTACTACTGAATCAGTAGATTGTCATGTTCATATTCCAGCCGCCGAGTGATGTGTTGTTGATGAACCCTGAATATCCACCAACCAACACCGAGTGGAAGAAGATTTAGACGCCAACAAGGCGCGGGGTCTCATACACCCTTCAGGGATTAGAAATGTTATTTAT
>JABCKW010000306.1:0-84743 GCA_014824385.1 Fusarium cyanostomum | reverse complement strand
GTGCACGAGTCACGTGATATTATTTGCACCGGCCCCGGTGCACGTATGAGACCCCGACCCGTGGCCACTGCTTACGTCAAGCCGAGAGGTAAATTAGCTCAGATCGACCGCCGTGGGAGCGGAGCTTGAGCTTGACCACCAGTGAGCAGCAAATGATTACGTCGATAGCTGTGTAAGATCGCAACAAAACAACCACGCGACAAAATGCTTGTTTTGGCAGAATGAAGAATACCTAACTACATGGTTTGACATGGTCACAGGCTGGGGTAACGAAACTCAATCACGTTAGCAATAACGCCGCAAACGCAAGGGAGAAATCAAAGACAAAGTGGAGCCGAGCAAGGACGTAATCGCGAAACGTGTTATCATGAAGCTTCAAGCAGCAGCCCTCTAAGAAAATCCCAGTGCAACAGCATAGCATACAATCATTACACGCAAAGTCATACGACATGAATCTCCCTACAAGCTGAACAGCTGCTGTGCCTCAACTTGTGCATCCTCCTCCTCCCTATCCGTGTGAAGCACTCCTTCAGGAGCTTCTAGAACACCAATCCTTACGAATAGATCGTTTCATGGATCGTTTCGGTTCTTATCGAAGCCGAAACAGCTTGGTCCGTGTCGCGCGGATGTGCGCAAGAGTTAGCTTGGCGACCAAGCTGCACCTCGATGGCTGCTTATTCAGTCTTGTCGAGCCCGTCAGCCTTAGCACGGAGGCCAGAGGCAGTCGAGCTGGACTGGAAGTATCGGCCGAGGGTAGGGGCCAGGAAAGATCGGAAAATGAGCTCAGCACCACTATTCTAGTCAGTATTTTGTGCGCATTTGACAGATAGCAGAGCGCGCAAAGATCCACGCTGTGACGTACCGGAAGGCAGGGAGAGCCAGCCAGAGAAGGAAGATGAACTTGAAGACGTAGTAGAAGGGGAACCAGTAGACAACCTGGACGAAGCTCTCCACAACAGTGAAGAAGGAGAAAACGACCCAATACTGCCGAAAAGCGTTAGCGGTCACTCGCGATCAAGGTGCGACCAGCGAAGCCCGAGGCAGAGCTCAGCTGGCAGGGTAGTAGAGGCCACGTACAGTCAGCCACTGAGTATCATCCTCCTTGTTGGCAGTGAAGAGCGCAGAGAGCGAGTAGTAGCCGGGAATGACGAAACCAGCCAGGTTGGTCAGAAGCTGGCCGCCCAGGTTGAAGATGATGAGGAAGAAGTAGAGAGCTCCGAAGCCGATGGCAGCGTAGGCCTTGGGGACACCCGCCTGCCTCTCGATGTTGTTGAAGAGGGGGTACTTGGAAAGCTATCAGGACGGCATCACTGTCAGCATCCGAAGGTTCGCGCAATCGGTCTCTGTTGCGATCGCGGTCGCGATCTAAATGACACCTACCTCGCGGTCGAGCTGACCAAGGTACTGCTGGGCTTTGTCTTGAGCGGACATTGTTGCTTGTAGTTGGTGAGATATGCGCAGCGACGTTGAGTGATGCTGAAGAGTTGAAAAGCCGTTGGAGGGGCTGGAATCGAAGAAATGGTGTAATGAGGCAGCTAGCGTCAAATACGGAGATACCAGGTTGGAGGAGTTAAAAGAGGTAAAGAGGCAGGGCAGCTTTTATCGCGGCGCTAGCTATGAAGCGAATCTTGGAAGCGGGAAGAAAATTGACGCGGCGTCAGTGGCTTGTGACCCTGTAACTCGGGGCTTCCGGGTGCTAATTGGGTCAGCAACGCTGGAGTTGTAGGCAATAGACCAGTGAGTGGTAAGGTAGGATGCAGCTGATGATGGGTTGGTGATGGTGCAAGAACGAGATGGACTTGAGAAAACCTGCCGTTTTGCGGCTCCCATTCATCGATTATGCGAGTTTGTGCAAGCTCATCAGCGCAACCACTCAACGTCAAGGCTGCATTGTTAAGAACTCGGTAGCTGCTATGACGCAAAACTTTTTGCTGCAGCGTGGCTAGTATACTATCACATGTATTATTCGTCAACATGTCGGGGAGAATTACATCATTGACAACAGGAGCTTGAAAGGATCGGGTTGCAGCATGAACTCCAAACAAGTCGGGTATTCTACGGCAACAGTTCGCAGGACAAGTCATCCTTGGATGTATCGGGGGCATCTGAAGCTCATTCATGTGCAGTGCAGTGGCTTGTGGATGTGATTGTGTCGCGTGGCCTTGTCAACGCAAACCCAGAGTCTTGAAGAGAGCATGTGCTTCCGGAGCATGTGCTTCCGGTCTCCCCCAGACAACAACACCTGCCAAGCGCTTCGATCCAGCCTGACTCGTTCATCGCCCACTGTTGCTCACGTTGCGGCGGACCATCACGGCAACCCACATGTCCAGCCCAAGCCAGCGAGCCAGTGCTGACTGCTGAGTTGCTCGCGGCAGGCTCTCCGGCCCGCCATGGACTAGCTACCAGCCACCTATCCTCCACCACCGGCTGAGCCACATGAGACACAGTCGAGACAGTATCGTCAAGTCGAGGAGCGCAGCCAGTCACGGCTCGTATCGGAAGGCGTCAGGAATTTCGGCTAATTAGCGGGCGCGCGCCAACCAGCGGATGCTCACAAATGACAGACAATCCAGACAATCCAATGAGATATCCAATGGCTTTGAATTCCCCGCAAGTTTGCTTACCTAAGGCTCGCCCACTCAGCTCTGCAGGTCCCAGCGCTTTCCAACTCTCGCGTTGGCCTCGCAACGTCAAAACAAGCACAACAACAGCTCAAGCAACGACACTTCAAACCTTCAGCTGCGCGCCAGACACAGCTTGTGCAGCTCGTTGCGCGGCATCATTGAAACTCTTTCTTTTCCCTCTCTGCACTCTTGAACCTTTTGCCTCTCTTCCCCTGGCGCCGTTGACCTTGCTGTCTCGCTTCCCTTGTTGTTGCGTCGGCGCATCCGGCCCCCAGCCAATGTTTGTTGTTCGGTAACCCACAAATTCCTCAAGTCGTCCTAATCAACACAGCGTCCCTCTGAACTATGGAGCAGAGTAAGTTCCTCCCTCTTTTTCCCCCCCTCAACCACAACCTCATAACGTCTTCGTCGGCGACTCTTTTCTGTATATTGCTTTCATGCAAGTTCACCTCTGTTGACAATCCATCCTCAGTGGATATTCCTGCTACTCGTGCTGCTGTCAAGTCGAGAAAGCGTCCGCTGTCCCGTGCCTCAACCACATCCATCCACAGCGTAACAACCCAGCCCACCCTCGACCATTCTGGCTTTGCCGACGCCTCGGACATGTACAACGGGCAATGGATCCCAAACGAGCATGCCCACGCACACGCCCACGCTCATGCCCATAGCCATGGCCATGGCCATGCTAAGGATATGGGTGCTCCCCAGATGTCCCCGGAGGACATGATCCTACAGGCCGCAACTCACATGCAAGCTGCCGGCCAGGACTTTTCCATGGATGCTTCTATGAGTGCTCCTATGGGTCATCACATGCAATACCAGCAGAAGCACCCCATGCAACGGCACCCACTACCCGCCGAGCAGTACCCAAACAATGCCAGTTTTACCGAGGGGGACAGCCAGATGATGGAGCGGGATAACAACGACGAGGGCGATTCAATTGTCGGCATGGTTGGAGCTCCCAAGCCTGCATCTGCCAGGTCCAGCGCCAACAACGAACTGGAGATGCGGCAACTGTTCAGTGCAAACAGACACCGCAGCCTACAAGACGTAGCGGGCGAGCTCCATGGCAATGAGCGAGGCCCCAACTCGGAGCGCACTCGACAAGTATTTGCCATGCTTTGGTATGCCGTGGGATTTGTTGCTTTTGTAGCTGCATGCTGACCTGCGTAGGATCAACACGGTTTGCACAAAGGGCAAAGGTTCTGTCCCTCGCGGCAGGGTCTACGCCAACTATGCGTCGAGATGTGCAACAGAGAGGATCACTGTCCTCAACCCTGCCAGCTTTGGCAAGCTGGTCCGTGTCTTATTCCCGGGTCTCAAGACAAGGCGTCTCGGTGTCCGAGGAGAGTCCAAGTACCACTATGTCAACTTCACGCTGGTTGACGATCAACCTGAAGCCCGGGAGCCCTCGGTCCCACCCCCACGGCCTCTGCCAGAGGCTAACAGCTTCTCTCAAAGCTTCAAGTGTGTTTCTCTCAGTGCTCCACGTCCACTCCTGCTAACCATGCACTAGCACCGCACCTACTCAGTCAAGCACCAACCTAGGCCAAGGCGCTCTGCCTTCGCCTCACATTGGCACCGAAGCCAAGACCGCCCCCGCGTCGAGCCAGTCTGGCGCTCGATCGCACAGCTTATACAACCAACCCGAACTGGCGAGCATCGATCACCTACATACCACAACCACCAAGACTCAACTTGAGCTTGCCTTTCCCCCTGAGAACGAGGAAGCCGCCGAATTGTCGGATTCTCTCCCTCTTCCTCACATCGAAATATATCTCCCTCAAGGAACCGACCCCGACGCTGCCAAGTCTCTGTCGGCACTATACCGCTCGCATTGCACATCCCTGGTTGAGTGCATTCGATACTGCAGGGAAAAAACTTTCTTCCACCTGTACACATCTTTTCAGGGAACCCTGACCATGCCTGTACAAAAACTGTTTGGCAACCCCGCCTTGGCCACATGGATCGAGGAATGCGATTTTATCCTCTATCACCGGATGATGAGAATCGTGTCAGGACTTACACTGCAAGTTGTTCCGAAACCCGTTTTAGATACCCTAAGGAACATCTCAGAAAGACTCGTGCCCCATATTCGCGAATCATTCCAGGGCCAGCCCCAACATGTCATTCGCGCTAAAGAGGCGCCTGCGACAATATTTGCTGGTCTCCTCGACCGGGCGTTGAGGGTCAACTTGACCGCTCACGCTGCGGCCAACATGCTGTCAAACCCTGCGAACCGCGACCAGATGTATGTGGACTGGATCACCATGATCCGAGCGCGGAAAATCGCTGAATGCGTGCCGACCCGGGGCATGGACGATGTTGTCAGCGTACTGCTCACTGAAGTGCGAGATCTCCTCGACCCGGTCAAGGTGCCATGGGAGGTGGAATGTCTTACCATCTATGGAGATGTTGCGTCACGCAGCGGTCGTCAATTAGACGGCGAGGGAAGCTCGAGCGCATCTGGGCAGAATGTGCTGGACCGCTGGGTCGGCTTCCTGCGAGGCCTCCCTACCAAATTTCCATATGCGTCGCACTCGGACATTGTGTGGTGCGTCGAGCGTGTTGGAACAGCGGTGATGCGAGATCTTACTTTGGCTCAGGGCAAGAGTTTTGGATCATGGTGGGTGACGAAAACGTGGGTGGATGAGATGGTCTGCTTTCTGGCGGAGCAGGGAGGATTTATGAAGCAGACGAGCAGTCGCACAACAGGCGCACCGACGTCGTCCCCGCCGCAGGCTACCAAGGAGGCAAGTCGACAAAACTCTCGATTTAGCAGCGGGAGCGACGAACTCAATATAAACAACACGTCGCAAAATCAAGGCGAACGGGCCCCGTTTCCTCCCTCCAACAAGACCAACCAAAACACCATGAGCGTGGGCGGCGGCGACGCACACGACGACAGCGGAATCGGTATTAGGACACCCGAAGAAGACTTTCCCATGGACAAGTTTGGCTTTACGGGAGCAGAAACCCAAGGTCACGGCCTATTAACAGGGACGGAACTTGTTGCTGCAGCCGGGTTGTGATGTGTTGGACAAGGCCCGAATGCACAGCCAACTGGCGGAATAGAGGGGAGCTGATGTGGCGCCCGGCGTTCCGGAGTCGGGATATTCATCTATCCCCTTGGGTGATTTCATACACGGTATTCCCAGAGGGTCTTAATACAAGCATGATGGGACGATGGGACGAAGACATGACGACCAGCCGAGGAACAAAGTGAGGGGAATGGTCCGGGAAGGCCTGAGATAGAAGGGGAATGTTTCTTGTTCGATGTACCTATATTTTCTGGCTCTGCGAGTAGCTCTTTCGAAGCATCTTGACAGGGAGGGATTGGCGAATGCGCGGCGCGAATGATTGACTTGAGTCGCGGGTAGATACTGTGCGAGGGTGGAGTTGAATAGTTGTGCATGCATTTACAGCAGCTTTTGACGTAGTCTTGGCACTGTATGGACTCAGATTACCACATGGATTCAAGCTTGTTAACATGATTTATGTCACATCCATTGCTGGTTGTTTTCATTTCCTAGTGACACCATTTGATGGGCAACAGACTCTATCTCGGGCTCTTTTGTTGTTGTTTTCGTGTAAGTGGAATGACAAGACAGCTAGCTGTAGTGGGGGCGGGGTTCATGCTCACCACTAGCAAGCGGGGCCGAGGGATAAAATTTGAAACTAAACCTGGGCTAACTGGAAGAAGCCGAAGACGGAACAAGGACGACGACGAGGAATCGAGTCATACAGCCAATATGCCGTGTGCAGTGGTTCTTCGGAGGCTCAATCGGTGCGGTTGATGACTGGATGGGCCATTCATAGGACATTTATTAGTACTGGATTGGTTTTCGTTGTCGGCCTTTCGACCTACATCTCTCCGCCACATGGAAATATAGCCAGCATCCATCTCAAAGCCCGAATCATTCGCTTCGGCTTGACTACCTTATTAGCTGTCTTGACCCTTCTGACTTTTGACCGCCTGCGCCTTCTGCCCCCCTTCAGGCCGCTCATTACCCCTTCCGACCGAAACCTTGGACGCTTGTTTCCGTTCCCGGGCGCGAAACGTTTTATCTGGGTGCCGCTTTCAAGGATCCATCCATGCCTAATACATAACTACCTGCCTCACTGTGCCATAGCAACTTTCATCCTCAGTCATTTTCCTTCTATTTACAGCATCTGAGCGAGGCCAATTACACGTGCCTGATCTAATTATCGTTGCGTCGAGCGAGGGGCCCAAAGTCAAAAGTCGACTAAAAAGGTCGAAAATAGCGCTCTTCTTATTCTCACTCATATTGGTTCCTTGTGAGAAACTTTCCGCCCCGGTTCTTCAGTCCCAGCTCGTTCTTACACACCCTCTCAGCTGCCCAACCTCAAACCTTTGTTGACGACGGTTGCTTGTCCACTCAGACTCTGGTGGTTGGTGCTGGTACTGTACAATAACTCCGGAGTTCATTCGGCGCTTGTTGTGTGTGGTGGTGCCTCATATTTTTTCTCGTTACTCCGCCGAAAAGTCGCCGAACCTCGACTTGGACAACCTCGCAGAAGCCTTATTCCTGACGACTTTACCACCCTGGGAGAGGGTCAATACAAGGTTTTATTTCCTTTGTTATAAGAGAAGCTGCCATGGGCAGTCACACGCACAGCAATAATTCGGCCCTCGGCTGGATTGTCCAAAAGTTTGGCGGCACCAGTGTGGGCAAGTTTCCAGTCAAGGTTTGTCCTCACCGGCGACAGGCTCAATTGAGAGGAATCTTGCTGACTTTGCTCTCTTGGTAGATTGCCCGAGACATCGTCAGGTATGATATGACTTCCTGAGGAAATGAGTTGGAGTTGTATGTTCTAACCCCGTCAACAGAGCCAGTCTGTCTCAGAACAGAGTCATCGTCGTCTGCTCAGCCCGAAGCACGGGTAAGAAGGCCGAAGGCACCACCAGCCGGTAAGCATCACTCGCAGTGTAGTAAATTTCCCCAGCTGATTCTGGTGCAAGACTACTCGGCGTCTATGGCAAACTCCGGGGAGTCGGCGCCGCCATGTGCGTGGATGAGGAGCAGCAGAACGAGCTGGTCGAGCAGGCACGTGGGCTGATGCTCGACATCTGTAACGACCACGTCTTTGCCGCCGAGGCCTTCATCAAGGACGCCGCCCTACGCGAGACACTCATCCAGAAGATCAGGGACGAATGCCAGGAGCTCGTCGAGTACATTGTCGCCGCCAAGCGCTTCAACCTCGAGATCAATTCGCGAGCCAAGGACCGTGTTATCAGCTTTGGTGAGAAGCTGAGCTGCCGGTTCATGGCAGCTCTGCTGCAGGATGTGGTGAGTAATCTTGCCTCGCCCCCTTGTTGCGCTGATTATCGGTCCGTTCTGGGGCCTATGCATCCGTTCACATGTGGTCTCATCAGTCTATGAGACTACCCCTTTTTAGATTGACGAAAGAGATTCATCAACGTGGGGAGTCTTACAAAGATGAACTCTCTCGTCTCTTCATATGACGCACTCACTCACAAACGGACACATGTAACAAACTAACATCACCTTCCAGGGCGTCGAATCTGAATATGTCGATCTCTGCGACTCGTTTCACTATGATGCTACAGGCCGGCTCGACGACAGCTTCTACCGTACCGCCTCCGAGGCTTTTGCCCGCAAGATTGCTACTTGTGAGGGCCGCATCCCCGTCATCACGGGTTTCTTCGGGAACGTCCCCGGCAGCCTCATCGATGGCGACATTGGCCGCGGTTACACAGACCTGTGCGCCGCCCTCTGCGCCGTCGGCGTCAAGGCGGAGGAGCTGCAGGTCTGGAAGGAGGTCGACGGCATCTTCTCTGCCGATCCCTCCAAGGTGCCCACCGCGCGGTTGTTGTCGTCCATCACGCCCTCTGAGGCGGCTGAACTGACCTTTTACGGCTCCGAGGTCATCCACCACCTCACTATGGATCAAGTCATCCGCGCTCATCCCCCAATTCCCATCCGGATTAAGAATGTCAAGAACCCGCGGGGAAATGGCACCATCGTCGTTCCCGACCCTATCCTGTCGGCTAGTCACCAGCTCACCCGTGGCTCACCCAAGCTCGAGGGCGACCATCGGAAACCTAAACGGCCTACCGCCGTCACTATCAAGGACCACATCAGCGTCATCAACGTCCACTCCAACAAGCGCTCCATCTCGCATGGCTTCTTCGCCCGTGTCTTCTCCATTCTTGACAACCACTCTATCTCTGTTGATCTTATCTCCACCTCTGAAGTACACGTGTCCATGGCCATCCACGCCGGGAGCCAGGAAGTTGAGGCTTTTGGCAAGGCCACTGAGGAGCTCGCTGAGTGCGGCGAAGTGAGTGTGCTGTCGGACATGGCTATTCTGAGCTTGGTGGGTGCTGAGATGAAGAATATGGTGGGTATAGCTGGCCGCATGTTTTCTACTCTTGGCGAGCATAACGTCAACCTCGAGATGATTTCGCAGGGTAGGTTTTCGACCTCTTTACTTGGCTGTGCTTCGATCAAACTAATGAACTGTCAATAGGTGCCAGTGAGATCAACATTTCCTGTGTGATAAACGCATGGGATGCCACTCGGGCCATGAACGTTCTGCACACGCATCTCTTTACCTTTCTCGAGTAGCAACTAGGAGGGCATTGGGGGTTGATGAGCATTCGCATGTGATGGGAGTTGGTAAGGATGTCCTTATGGATTTGAATATTTCACGAGCTCGGTTGTCAGTCATTCCTGGCTGGTGCAGGTTTAACTGGTGCATACCATGGCGTTTCCGGAGTTTGGCTGGGTTGATATAAAATCAAATAGATCATGGTCATCTGAATAGAAACATTACAAATTGGTACTTCTAGGTTGACGCCTAACCTGCCTTCTTCTCAAACACTCGGTGTTAAACAGGCTAGCAGATGATTAGCTATGATACAATCTCACATTTGAGGCCTAAACTGATCGTTGAGATGCAATCAATGTCTTTTGACATGGCGCGAAACTGGACGCTGTAGGGTAATTGAGTTGAGTTGTCAGGGGAAGTGCTGCTGATGCGGGGCGCCGTTCCCAGAGCCAGGAACATAAACCCGGGCAGCGACCACCAGCTACCAGGTACGTAACATCACCTAATGACGGATTATGGGGCCGACCAGGATTATGACAACTCAATACCAACGTTTCTCCTCATTAGACAAGCTCGAACCTGAGAATCGACGACAATCGCTCATTCATTCATCGACGACCGATCGAATCGAAGCCTCGCCCAATGCTGCTGTCGTTAAACTCAAAGAGCCCGGCGGCCACATGCTAGTCTAGTTAATGGGTTGACCGACAGACCTATGGCATTGCGACGGATAATCAAACGACGAACAACGACTACGAGGAGCCAACTTGGCTAAGCAGGGCACCTAAAGGACGGACAAGAACCCGAATCGACACCGAAGCGAATACATACCCTCCCATCATGTATAGGCCCAAGACGGGTGCTGCCAATCGCGGCAGCATCCTCAGCACGCTCAAGGCCACCGAGATGCTCGATTCGCAGTCCAGCCTTCCAGCAGGTATGCCATCTACAACACAGACTCATTACTAAACGACCCCGAAGCTGGTGACACCGACTGACAACGTACTTAAGAGATCATGGTGACGATCCTCGACTACCTCCCCGTCACCGACCAGCTGCGCTGTGCCCGCGCATCCCACCGCATGCGAGAAATGGTTTACGACGACACACGATGGGTATCACGCTTAAAGAGCATGGGCTGCTGGGACGAGCTCGAGGCTCGCCGCCGCTTCGAGGAGGCTGTTCGGCGTAGGCGCGAGGCTGCCAGTGCAGCGGCGAAGCAGGCCAAGGCACCCGGAGCTGCCCAGCCTGCGGGAACTACACTGTTCGATGCGTCGATAGAGGAGGCCAAGAACCGTGCTGTATCCGACATTCGCGATGGTTTCGAGACCATGTCGGTGGGAGCTACGTCAACAAATCCCGCTGAGGATCCGGCGGCATATCTGGAAGTCTTCAAGAAGGCACGGAGTATCCGAGGCGGCGCGAGACATGAGTACGGCAAGATATATGGTGCTTTGGCGCCCTTCTATTTCGACCTTGCCCGCGCAAAGACCCATGCGGACCCCGTCGTCTTCCAGGCATTTCGCGACCCCGAAAAACAAGCGCAGATGCTCGCCAACCTGAAGCGATTCGCCAAGAGCGACTGGGCGCCTGGATGCCATGAGCGGGAAGAGAAGCTTTTGTCCATGATGGGCCTTTTTGAGAGCGCCGTGTTACGAGAATTCGAGCAGGGTTATGAGTTCTGGGATGTTGATGGGCGAATGCGACGATATGCACACGTCCTACACACGCTCGAGGGCGCGACAGGGGGTGTCGATCTCTTTATTCAGAAGCACCCCATCTTCAGCGACAATGAACTGCTGGTGGTGAACGCCATGGACTGTCTCAATCAGGCGCCGGTGGACGATATCATGCTGGAGCCTTCACGGCTATTCTTTGAGATGCTCCTTGCCAAGGTTAACGAGCAAGCTTCGGTCATGGAGCGCATCTTCCCCAAGCCTGCGCACGTCTTCTGGGCCTTTGTGGAAAAGGTGAGGGAGGATTTCATCATGGAGTATGCAACGCCGCTGTTCGATGAAGCCCATGAACGCAGCATGGCACCATATCTCAAAGCCGTATCCGGCGTGTTTGAGCAGACAATGCTCTTCTTCCAGTCCCTCACCCCCCCCGAGGAATCTACGCGGGATATCAATGAGATGGCGAGAGAGCTCTCATTGCGAGTTTTTGAGCCGCATCTTGATCTTTACCTCCAGGCCGAGCTGGAGTTTTTCACAAATCATGCCGAGACAGAGGTTGCTGGTTGGGAGAAGAAGCTATCCGAGCAAGACTCGACCTTGGAGTCATTCTACATGTCCAATATCAACCGGTCGGCCGATAAGAAGGATTTCCTAAGCTCCTTCAAGAAAGTGGTTATGATGCCCGTAACAGCATTGCCGAGTTTCCCCATCGGATCTGCCTTTGCAACGAGTAAGCCGGCGTCAGTGGCAGCGGCATCAGCGTCTAAAGAACTTAACGGCTCTGCCAGCCTCACGCCCCAACCTTCACGACCCGAGACGCCTAATCCGGGTATTGATGGACACAAAAATCCACTGCCTGCCCAGGCGCCCACGGATGAGCTGGCGGCCAAGGCGGCCATCATGGCATCGAAGCTGGAGGGTATCAAGTCGCTCTTCAGCATCGAGGTCGCGCTGAATCTGGTCCACGCCGCCAAAACTAGCCTGGGCCGCGCGGCCGTCTTTATCCGCCTTGGTGGACAAGCTGGCGGTGAGGCACGAGAGCAGTGTGCGAGTATCTTTGTAGTACTACTACGCATCCTAGGGCAGAAGCACGTCAGGACCGGCTTCGACATGGCCGTCAACCACCTCTCGCACTATAACCCGCGAGACGTCAGCGACCACAACAAGGCGGGCGTGGCGCCGCTCGTCACGTTCATCGAGCTTGTCAATGTGGGCGACCTCATCTCGCAGATGATTGACGTCTTCTATGAGCAGCAGCTTGCAGGGCCCAAGATTGCAGACCGAAACGACTTTTTGGATCCAGCGGGCCTGGCCAAGAAGAAGTTTGAGCAGATGCTCGACGAAAGCGTCGCGGCTGGTCTGAATAAGGGTATCGATGTGTTGATGGACGAGGTTGAGTACCTACAGGCCACAACTCAGCAACCCACGGATTACAACCCATCCGACCCCGGGGCCGCATCTCCGTCATCGCCCTTCGCCAACTCTCCCTTCGTCACCGGCTTCGGCGGCTCCAGCTCCGTCGAGAAGCCCGCTGCACCGGTCGTGGAGCCAGACATCGGCCCCACGGCCACCTCCCGCCGCATCGTGGACCTTGTTTCCTCACACACGACCATGCTCGTCGGCACAACCGACAAGTCGATGCTCGATGTGTTCAACGGCGAAGTTGGCCTGCGCCTCTTCACAGCCATCTGCAAGCACCTGAAGCGTCAGCGCATCAGCACCGACGGCGCCGTCACTCTCATCGCCGACATGAACCTGTACTTTGAGTACATCCGCACGCTGCGCAATGCCGACCTGCTGGCGTACTTTGGCGCGCTGCGCGAGCTAAGCCAGATCTTCCTGATCGACCCGCGGCATGCAAGGGAGATGGCGACGGTGATTGCGGATGGGGATCGGTTTGGCGGTGTGTTTCGCGCTGAGGAGGTCTATGAGTATGCGCAGAGGAGGGCGGATTGGTATCAGGTGAGGAAGAGTGTGGAGAGGGCCATGTATGGGCTTGAGTGTGTTCTCATGTGAGAACTGGAACCGCCGCGCATTGAATAGGGAGCGTCATGAGATATGTCGGGAGCGAACGTCTGGTTGGGGATATATAGCAATAGAATTATCACGAGGATGAAAAGGTGCAAACATGTAATATCAAATGTCCCATACCAAAGTTCGATTTTCCTCTCTACCAAAGTTGTAGGGTACTGTCTCCCAAATCCAAACGCCAAAAATGCCCAGCCAAGTACATGCCACATGCTAATGAAAGACCTATTATGTTCTGCGCCTAGAATGTTGGCCTTACTTCCCCCCAAAGTCAAGCTTGCGAGCAACCTTTGACCCTCGGTCATCATCAATCACGCCCGGCCGGCGTTTGAGATCCGCGCCCATCTTGTCGTCGGCACCCGCGCCGCCCTTCTTGGGCAGATCCTCTTTGCGGGTGGGCTTGGGCTCCGAGTGCCACCACGAATGCTCAAGCATGCCACGGGCGGTAATGCGCTTCTTGGGGTCGAGGATGAGTGTCTTCATGAGGAGGTCCACACCATCCGATCCAACGGTGCCGAAGCGCATCTCATACCAGTCCTTACCACGGACGGGGTGTTGCCCCGGCACAGCGTAACCAGGAAGCTTGGTGACGCCGGGCCAATTGTCCTCGGTTGGGGTGCCGACGGCCTCGCAGACGAGCCGGACCTGGTCGATGTCTGTGTTACCGGGGAGGTAGGGCGCGCGCATGACGAGCTCCGCGAAGACGGTACCGACGGACCAGACGTCGACGGCGCCGCTATAGTGCTTTGCGTCGAAGAGCAACTCGGGAGGACGGTACCAGCGGGTGATGACGCGCGAGGACATGAGCTGATGGGGATCGGCGAAGCTGCGCGCAAGACCGAAATCAGCAAGCTTGACCTCGCCGTCGGCGGCGATAAGCAAGTTGTTTGGCTTGATATCACGGTGGAGGACAAAGTTCTCATGGCAGAACCAGACGGCACGGGTCAGCATGCCCATCCAGGTCTTGATGTCAGCTGCGCCGTAGCGGACGTTGTCGGTGTCGCGGATGAGCATCTCGAGGTCGCCGCGGGGGAGGTACTCGAGGACGAGGTTGAGGTTCTGGTCCTTTGAGGAGAAGACGGAGAGGAGGGAGATGATGTTTGGGTGGGAGAGCTCCTGGAGGTGCTTGAGCTCGCGGACGGCGTCGGGTGCCATGCCCTCATCGTATTCCTTCTGGACCTTGATCTTTTTGATGGCGACGAGGGTGGAGGTCTTGGAGCGAAGGTGCCCGAGGAAGACGATGGCGTAGGTACCCTCACCGAGCTTCTTACCTATGGACGTGAGGTCAGCAACATTACTGATCGTTGTGTGCAAGTGAACGAGCCCTACCCTTGACGTATTTTCGCTTCTCCTCGTTGTTCATCTGCTCGGCGAGGTCGAGAGTCGTGGGGATGCTTGTGGGAGCGGGCGCCGACGTAACGGGAGGCTTTGGAGTGCCATTGGAGGATGAGGTTTGCGAGGTGACGTTCTTGAGAGGTGACGAGATTGCGCGCTGGAGGCTCTGGGGTTGAGCGGCCTCGACCGTGTGGGTTACGACCGGGGAGAGCGCCATGTTGGAGGGCAAGCAAAGCGAGAGTGACGAGCTGGAACAGGCTAGCAGAGGCACGGCAGAACCCTCTAAATCAACTGCGCCCTAAGAGTGGCGCGTCGTTGCGCGAGAGTGAAGCCGAGGTTGAGGTCCTAGACGTTGTGAAGCTCGAGGATGCATGGCTTATCGTTATCGAAAATGGGAGTCGCTGTCGGAGCATCGGCATTTGGTTTGCCGACCCGACGACACAGAAGGTACGTACTCTAGGCTTCCCGTCACCTACATGTCTCCCCCGGGCCGTGGCTGATTCGTTCAACTTGACATGCCTTGATCTTGAGGAGGCTGGTCTATCATGATTCATCTTCATAAACGTCCAAATCAGAGAAATCCCTCTGGAAACCAGGGGCAACGTCCGGACGAAACCCGCTCGGCCTTTTGGCAAAGTCAAAGCAAGTGCCTGACTCCAGTTGCTGGAGCAATCTGCTCTCATCCACGATGTATCGAGGCGGAATAGGCCTGGGCCTTGACAAGACCAGCATCTCTGCTTTGGATTCTCGGTGTTTTACGCAATTCAACCATTTTTTGACTGCTCAACGAAGGCAATATCAGCGGAATTAGCTCCAAGGTTTTTCTTGCTGCTGCGACACGTCAAGCGACGATGCATACGCGCGCTCTAAATTATGCATGTGCCAAAGTTGAAATGCCTCAACACGCGGCCTGGACTCGTCTCAATCCGGATCTACATGCTTAATGTCTTGATCTAGAGCGTTGGGAGTCGGCTTGATGAGGTCAAGATGCTCCGAGTCCAGAGATTCGCCATGTCGTGTAAGCTCATGCTTTCCGACTGCATAATGGCCCCCTCTTTGCGACCGTGATGGATGTTTTGAGATTGAGGAATCGCCACGAGACGAAATGTGTATTTAAGTCTGGCCTTGGCCGAGCTCTTGGTCCCTTCCTCCTGATGTTCCCTCAACCATCGTTTCATCCTCGTTGGCAATACATTCTTGGCATCTCTTTGCTTCGCGGCCAGCTTTACCATGAGACTGTCGCTCGCATTTGCCGCGCTCTGCGCGGTCCCTGCCATTGCTGGCGTCATCTCTGCTGAGAGCAATGTTCTCGTTGCCCGTGACCCTCAGCATGGTTATGGCTATCACCGCAGCCATCACGGACATCATCACCGCCATGGGCACGAGGAGAAGCACCATGGCCACCACAAGCACGGGTCTCATCATAACCATGGCTTGGCCCACCACAAGCACAAGACTCATCGCCACAAGCATGGCCATCTTCATCCCCATCATCACCAGCACCACCACCACCACAAGCATCCCATCAAGCCTTGCCCTATTTTGACCGAGCACAGCGTCTGCAAGGAGCTTCACTTCCTCACGGACAAGACTGATCACGTCACTCATCTTATTCAGACCAAGAATTGTGGCCAGAATGAACGCTGCTGGGGGGTGAGTAGATCCGAATATAGAGATAACGACTTGACGAGACTGACACACCGGACGCAGGAGATTCGCGAGGCTATTTACCACCTTGAGCATTCTCTCGACCTCTTTGACAAGTACATCGACCAGACCACTCTTCAGAAGTGCTTTAACTGCCGTGAGGAGGCCACCGTTACGGACTGCTACATTGCTGTAAGTCGTTACGTCCCGGAGGATGCAGTGTTTCGAGTCCGAGGTGCTAATATTTGGGCCAGTACGCCGACGCCATCATCCGCCTCCTCAAGGTGATCAAGGAGAAGAGCAGGTATCTTGAGGGTGAAGTAGACCGCCCTATTCTCACCGCCGTCAACAGCTTGCGCGCCGCCGACGTGGTGAGTTGTCCCTTCATATGCTGTGGGAGTCACTATGCTGACTCGCCTGACAGGCCTTTATATACGAGCTGGGCCGCCGCATCCACTGCAAGGAGTACCTCAAGATCATCATGGAGAAGCAGGGTGCTTCTGACGGCAGCACTAAAGGTAGCATTCAGGAGGCTTTCAGCAGGTTCATTTTCACTCCTCTGATCACTGGTAACGACTTCAAGAACAAGGGTTCCTACAATAACGTCCAGAAGCCCGAGGCCTACGATCCTGATGAGAAGCACAACAAGCACCTCAAGGTTCATAAGCATCATCATGAGCACCACCATGGTCATCGCCACGGCCACAAGCACGGACATGCTCATGGTCATCTCCATGGACATGCTCACCACCACGGACATCGCCATGGCCACCACCATGGCCACCTCCACGGCCACCTCCACGGACACAAGCATGGTCACCATCACGCTCACAAGCATGGCCATCACCACGGTCACAAGCATGGAGTCCATCACGGCCACCATTATGTTGAGCCTCACTACTACGTTAAGAACCCGTACGGATCCCACGAGAGCAAGGTGAAGGATGAGCATAGCCGTCACCACTATCAGCACCACGACGGTGACGAGCATTACGACGAGCATCGTGATGAGCACGACTCGACACGTGACTCTGATGAGCACGCTGATGATCACCATGATGGCCGCCACCATCATGAGAGCGAGCATGGCGGCCGTGACCACAAGTCGCATCGCTCCGGGAGCCCTTATCACCAACACGAGAATAAGAAGACCTCGCCCTAGAGATGTTTTTGCTGAGGCTCGCCGAGAATTTCGGACCCAAGCATGGGCTCCATGGCACGTGGCGGTAGCATGAAGATGTGATCTTAGCAACCATGGTTACCAACCCATGGCTGTGTAGAAGAGCCAACTTTGAGATTGTCCAGGCCAATCGTCAATCGACAAAAGCTGTCCGTCTGCTATTGGAACTAATAGATAGTCTATGTACTATAGATCAAGACTGAAACTTGCTGTTGCTTCATCTGACTCCAGTAAGACACGGTGAATGTTTGAGTCGTGCCTGTCCCTTGCCCTGAATCAGGGATCTAGAGTACAGCCCCACAACGCGACGTCGTTGGTCGAGGCTTAAATTGAAGGGCCATGACAGGCGTGATGTAATCAGGCTCGTATGATGTCATGAACATGGATTTACCAAGCAATTCCACATCTTTTTTTCTTCCCGCTCCGTAGCGTGAATATTTCCCTCTGGCTTATTCAATCGTCAAGCCATCCATTGCGCCTCCCTTCTAGTCCTTCTTTTTCGCTGCTTTGGTGCAGTACGCCACATTCAACTGCCGCGTCACCGGCCGAGTCAAGCGGCACTTGCTGTGCTACCCCTGTCTGCCACGCACGCCACGCGGCTGGGCTCTCGTGTCGACGATACGGTCAACACAGCCTCAATTGCTCTCTCTCCTGGGACGCTGGAACAGGGCTGAAGCCTCACCACTGCGTACGCACTGAGCCGCGGATTTACGGGCCAAAGGCCTGACCCGATTAGTCAAGCCCCGAGTCTGGTGGCGTCCCGGCGTTCCGGATTCTAAGGCTGCGCGGGCTGTCCGAGTGTCCGAGATCTTCGGCCGTAGTGGAGGGTACAGTTCCGGCCGAGAAGCTTGGGACAACTTATTATCTTACGTACTGCGACCCATATTGTATACTTGACCCTGATACATCACCCATCCTCCCTGTCTATTTTTTCTCCTTCCGTTTATTTTACTTAATTTTCCCAACCCTTTCTTTCCCGCCAAGGAGACCTTCGTTGCTCGGTGCCGTGACCTGCCGCATTGGGCACACGCGAGAACTTCACTTGTACATAACACACACCTTCACCGGACGTCAACACAACATCTTGACAATGGCTGCAAAGGGCATCTTTTCCTACTGGGTAAGTCGTGATATCCACCTACACCTTAATCCCGGCGTCGTTAACACCGCCAAGTGGTTCCCCGTCATCTCGGGCCTCGTCTGGCTGGGCACACTCCTGGGCCTTCTCCTGGAATGGCTCGTCAACCAAGACGGCCGCCGATACGACACCATGGCCCGCAAGGCCACCATCGCCTACATCTCCAACGTCGGCGCCGGCCGTCTGCAGCCGCTCTTCATCGTCGGCTGCGTCCTCACGTCCGTCTTCCTCGACCTCGGCTTCCTCGCCGAGCGCTGGCTGCGGCACCGCGGCCGTCTCGTGCCCAATGTTTCGATAGGAGAGAAGATCCTGAGCGGCTTGTCCATTGTGTTTGCCCTTGTGGGAACCGTCGGCCTGATCTGCTTGTCCATCTTCAAGACGGGCAAGTACAAGGTCCAGCACAATTCCTTCTTGGCCCTGTTTATCGGTGGCTACCTCATCTCGGCCGTGTTTATCTGCTGGGAATACCAGCGCCTAGGAATCAGTCAGTCCCCTCCCTCTGAGATATATATCCCGAGATATATATCCACCCCAGAGGCACCCCCGCTAACATTGCCTCACTCAGAGTATCGTGAACACCGCATACTCAGCATCTCCTTCTGGGTCAAGCTCACCTTCATCCTCATCGAGCTCGTCCTCATCGTCGCCTTTGGCGTCCTGAGCCGCCTTAAGAAGCCGAACCCTGCCGCCGTCATCGAGTGGATCATCGCCTTCATCTTCACCTTCTACGCCTTCTCCTTCGTCATCGACCTCTACCCTGCCGTCCGCACAAAGAGCCCCGATGCAAGGTACAACAAGTCCCACTTCATCCCTTCTGCCCTGTCTGATTCTGCGAGCCCGAGTAACGGCTCTCACAGCAACGTCAACCGCCGTGATGTCGAGATGGCGCAGAACGGTGCGCCCCCAAGAGATTTCTGATACCCCTTCTTGACTTCTCAACCCCCTGCAACCCCTGCATACGCAACTTAACCCTTCATCGTTTGTACGCATTATATGAACATGTTAGCCCTCATAATATCATACACAAGACAACATCTTGTATGGGACACGTCGGAATGATTGCCCTTTTTCTGCATGGCGTTTTAGGATTGGATACCGGCTCACTGTGAAGGCTGGTTCATGAATGTATCGACTGTTAGACGGAACGGAGAGATATGTTGCAATTTTCTGATGCATTAGACCTAATACACATACAATCTATCAACTCAATCTTGATGACTTCGACGATAAAATGTACACTTATATACACACAAGAATTAACGTATCCTTTGACAAATAGCAACTCATAACTGAACACCAACCCAGGACGCCATGCTGAGAGACAATGCGTCATAGGTCCGGGCTGCACTAAAATAACCACAGAATGAGGGAGAGCCTTGAACTCCGAAACCCGATCAATATGATGCCACTCAACGACGCTTTGCGTGTGCCAGAAATCCATTCTATACGCCCGCCCAACATAATCCAACGTCCACCGAGCTCAATGATCCATCATCTCTTTGAACCGAGAATCCCGAGTAGGGCTGTGGCTCTCCCGCACTACGGGATCTCTAATCGCCGGAGGTGGAGTAATGGCCATATCCCGAGTATTGTCTCCTCTGTCATCCTCAAGGGTGCTGATAGGGCTGACGCCGCGAGAATCGTTCAGTACATCCCGGTCCCCGTCCCCGTCGCTCCCCTCGGCATCCGCGCTCCGGCCGGCAAGGGCAACGTCGCGCATGCTTGACGGTCGGTTGTCCAAGCTCGTGGCGCTGCGGTTCGACTCCGATCCCCGGAGAGCCGCGCCTCCGATGAAGCTTCGTCGCTTCTCGCCCTGACTGTCTTTGTCCTTTTCCCCGAGGGACTTGCCCCTCGAAAACCGATTCTTGATCCACCCCTTAACCTTGGAAGTTGGTGATATCCCCGAATCGCTGGCTTTCCGTTGCTCATTGTCCGCATTGCTCGTATCTGTGTCGATCGTGGTCGTCGCAGGTCGCTCAGTCGACTCGACCGCGGGAGCATTTACAACCTCCTCGCCCCGAGAGCTTGCATGGTCATCCGCAGACTCTTCGCCAGCAGCCGCAGCGCCACCCTTGGACCTTCGCTTTTCCTCCTTGGCGTGGCGCTTTTGCTCCGCTCTTGCTGCTTTCTCCTCGACCATCTTGGTCTTGTACTCCTGCTTCTCTTGATCTGTAACATACGTTAGTTCTCACGTCTCCAGACTCATGTGCTAATTGGTCATCTTACCCTTGAGCTTCTTGGTAATCTCCTTGATCTCTCGATCGCGGGCCTTGTGCTTCTCCTGATCAGCCTTTCGTGCTTCCTCCTCCAACTTGAGCGCTGCAAGCCGCTCCCGCTCCACCTCAGCCTTCTCGTTGATATCATCCAACACGGGCTGTACCCTCTTTGCCGCAATCATGTTCACCTCGTGTGAGTCCATGAACCTGCCGCCTCCAATGTCGACTCTATCCTTGTTCTCACTTCGGGCATTATGGCTGGCAGTTGCCACCTGGTGAGCCTTGAGCTCCCACTCACTCATCAGTGTTGGGTTGACCTGGCCGGTTTCATTGTAGACTTTCTGGTCCATGCCTTGGAGGCGAGCCGTGACATTGCGTTGTGCAGCAGCAAGCAGCGCAGTGCGATCTTCCTGGCGCTTCTTCTGATCAACCTCTGAAAGCTTGTTTGAAAAGAGCGACATCTGTTGCCGGATCCGCTCAGATTGCTGTCGGTCTCGGACATCTCCATCACTGGAAGACCGGCGGCGCAGCTTAGATGTCAACGTAAACCGACGTCGAGGTGAGGATGGATTCCCATAATATGCTTGGAAATCTCGAGTCTTCTGGTGTTCCTCTTCGAGTTTCGCTAGCCGTTCTTGGGCTTGCTTGTAGGCGGCATCTTGTAGATTGATGTATGGCTTAGGCTGTGCCATGTCGGAATCTTGGTCTTGACCCTGATTGGTCTGTTCAATATTCTTTTGCTGTTGCGCGTACATCTTTCGTGCCATTGCAACAGCCGTTGCATGTAATTGCTCGTTGGTCTGTCGCTCATCCACCTCGGGCTTGACGGGAGGATGCGAGGTAAACATGCTGCGAGGCAAGGTTGTAACAGGCATTGCGCCTGCGTTTACTGTTGAGGACTTGGGTCTGAGGCTAGCCTTGTGCGCCAGAGTAGCTCCACTAAGAGCGTCCGGTCGCGTGCTTGATCCTGAGAGTAAAGGATCACGACCAGGAGGCGCGGATGGTGTGGATTTAGCTCGGCGCCTTGTAGTTGACATGGCTCCCTTAGCTGCGGCGAGAGATTTCTGGCCCTGCAGTGAAGAGTTAGACGTCGTTGGTTGGACTGGTCGCATCGAATTGGAGCGATTTGCGTTGAATGCTTGGGTAGCAGCAGAGCTTCCCCAACCCTCATGGGACCTCCGTTGAATCGGCGTCTTATTTGCTGCGGCATTTGCGGAATCTACTGCCAGAAGTGCAGCCTTGTGGCCGGCAGAGTTAGATGTCGGCTCCCATGTCGGATCCATCTTATAGTTTTTTGCCAAAGCTGCGGCGGCGGATGCCGACGAGGTTTTGTCGGGTTTCCAGAGCTCGACAGGTTTCTGGTTAGACCATCCGAGAGAAGCGGCAGCTGCGGATGCTGATGAGGACTTGTCGGGTTTCCAGAGCTCGACAGGTTTCTGATTAGACCATCCAAGAGAAGCGGCAGCACTGGCAGCAGCACCATCAGGACGAAGGCCGCTCGAGGGAAAGCTGGGAAGATCACGGGGATCTGCGTATTTGAGCCGCCCTGAGCCATGTGCTATTCGCATGTCAGTGAGCTGGGTCGCGCAGGCTGATGCTGGGGTGTCAGCCACAAGAGTACATACCTGGGGGGGTCGCTTGCTGAGACTGGATCATGGTTGGCCGCTGGGGTGTGCTGGGGGGCATAATACTGCACGTCAGAAGACTCAGAACAGACGTCGCCTCTGAGTGCCAAGCCTTTCGTATTCGAAATGCAAGTGGGCGAGATAGCGGTCGAGAAGCACCCAGTAGGCAGTGACGGAGCCGGTTACAAGGCTCTCAGAACCTTACGACGGGGTCTCGGAGCGGGCTTCCAAGTTTCTGGGCGGATAGGATGATCGTATAGTGTGGTTTTGTCAGATGACCATATGCGTCTTGAACCTGGGTACGTCGGATTCTCAGCCAAAGACCGAGTCCTGCGTTAATGGTGGGGTTGTTTTCGTTGCAGGGAGCAATGAGGTAGATGCGACAGCTCAAGCTGCTGTGCTGTATCGTCGAGTTAAGTATGATGGTGTATAGGATGCATCGGATGTAGGGATGAAGTAGATCTTGGAACGATGGAGGAAGATGAGAAGGGCAACTAGATTGTTAGGTGCTAGGTAAGAATGGAGGAAGAATATGGGCAAAAGCAAGATTTATTTTATCAAGATGATGATGATGCTGCGAGTGAGACCCTCGCCCCGTAGCGCCCTCGCTCGACGGGAGCAATGGCGTCGTTGGCCCCGAGACGTGCGTGTGTAGTAGCCCGAAGCAGGCGATGGCGCTTTGCTCCTGCGCCGGCATACGTCAGGGTAGCTCTTTCCCTTCCGGCCCACGATGCGCTACCCCAGATGGTGTTCGCTACTGACGTCATGACGCTCGAGGCGATGATCTCAAGGCGCAGGCGCTAGGGACCAAAGCGGGAATTCTGTCACAGTGTTCACAGTGCACTATCCACTTCCTGGTCGTCGCTCAGCTCGAGTGTGGTCCTCAGCCGAGCTTCCGTGACGCTAGGTGGGCGCTGAATCAAGATACCCAACCAACAACAGCTTCTTCGCGGTCCAATCAATCACACCACACCGCTATCAATCCGCACTGTACTCCGTCAACCTAGCCTTAGCCTCTTACATAGCTCTTTGGCTGAAATGTCATCCCATTGGCATCAATCATCGGTTCAGTCCGCCAAACCCACCAAACTATCGAACTACCGACACCCAAATACGAAGTCCCATGTCTTGAAGAAACTGGGCTGGGCCGTGACCTCTCTCAAGCCACAAAAGCCCTGCCCCTGAACCTTGCGCGTCTCTCTCTTCTCACCACGGCGCGTCTTTGGAATGACCACTCGGCCATCCCGGTATTGGGATCGCCGCTGCTTGTCGCTTTTTCCGTCTGTTCCAACTCGCGCTGTCCATGCTTGAACCCTTCGATCGCTGTGCCATTCGGACTCAGGCTGACTGATCGGCCTCCGTTAAACCCCGGTCCAACGTCCGGCGCCTTGTGTTACACAGGGAGAATTAACCAAACTTCTTTTAGCCTGTTTATTAGTTCGCAGACTACTAGTAGCGACGGGTTGTTGCTAGACAAGTAGAAAGGAATTGGTAGCGAGTTCGTAGAGGGGACAGCATTCTGGGCAGACATAGAGCCAGGTTGCACCATGAGTTCCTCTGTTGGTTTTGAGAATGTTCTCAACTTCCGCGATGTTGGCAAAACGGCCAATGCATTTTTGGGCACAAGGTATTAGGCTACTGTTGAATTTTCTGCCCCTTGGAAACTCTTCAACTGGACACTACGGAGATGAAAACTGACACTCAGTAGACGACTTCGAGAGGGCGTCTTCTTTCGCTCTGCAAGACTAGGTGCGAACCATTGACTATCACTTGGCTATGGACATCGCTCACACGAATGCCCTGCTAGACGATGCCACTCTTTTGGATAGGAAGCTCATTAGAGATGGGATTGGCATCAAAACTGTCATAGACTTACGGACAAAGTATGACCCCCTTGGATTGGTGTCTCAAATGATAAGAGGCATACTGACGGTGGACTAGGACCGAACATCTCAACCAGGCCAAGAAGCGAAAAGAACAGTCCAATGTTCCCGCTCTAGTTAAGACCAATGCAGCTCTCGCCGAGCCGCTTCACATTCCGGAGCTGGACTATCGGGAAGTCAAGATCACAGGCCGTCCCTTTGAGCTGTTTCTCCTAAGCCAGCTCTCATGGTGGGATTTCTTGTGAGTTGCCTAAAACCCCTATAATGTGGACCAGAATATTAACTGACCGCCCGTGCTTAGCCACTTCCTGTTCCTCTTTCTGTGTGGTTATCGCATGGAAGCCATCAGTATCATTGGGCAACAAGCCATGCTACCGCGCGGCCTTGTAGGCCTGGGCCTCGACACAATTGATCAGTCAACAAAGGAGATTCGCGAGACACTGTCCTTGTACACTAACACGTCATGCCTGCCTTCTGTCGTTCACTGCACACAAGGCAAGGACCGCACAGGTAAAACATTATCCTAAAAAACCATCGAGTCTGGGGGGCTTAAGAGTTATTGACTTCTGTAATAGGTCTCGTCTGCGCCTTGGTGTTGATGATCCTTGATGTGCCCATCCCCGCCATCGAATATGACTATGCCCTCAGCGATGACGCGCTGATCCCTGAGCGAAAAGAGCGCCTGGTCGAGATCCGCCAGATAGGATTGACGGATGAGTGGGCTGATACGGCCAAGGACATGATTGTGAGGATCGAACAACACCTCAATGAAAGATATGGCGGGCTTGGTGCATACTTGGATGGGATAGGCTTCGATGCTGGCGATAGATCCAAGCTATGCGACGCCCTACTCTACTGAAGGGAGGCGTAGCACAGGACGGATGATCAATCATAAATGGAAACATGCTATCTTGAGATGATGTTGTCTATTTCTTTCTAAAGCGTCCTTGCAGCCAGCATCTATACATCTTCAGCTTTGAGGCTCGGTTGACGAGCAAGCGTCGATCAATACCAAGATTCTCTATCTCGAATCGAGGGATGTCTGCCTCTGCTTCTTCTGTCTCTACGCCCTCGACACCTTCAGCGCCCCCAGCCACGGCGGAAGCAGGGGCTTCTTTAGCAGCCTCTTCAGCTGTCTTGCCTGACCAGATATCGGACAGCTGATCCTTGTCAAAGAAGTAGACGCGGGTCCCGTCACCCCGGATGTAAAAATTTTCGTCCAGATATCGACCCTTGCGGAACCGGACTTGGGCCAGATCCCCTCTTCCATAGTCTCGGAAGCAGACGAGGCCACCCGGCTTAAGAACCCGGTGGACGTTGCTCACAGCCTTGGCCCACTGGTCGGGCGAAAGAGCGGAGAAGATGAAAATCAGCACGGCGACGTCTACGGAGCCTTCCTCGAGTCCAGGCGGCAAGCTGTCACTGGTGATGTCCCACACGTCGGCCTGGATCGACTCAGGATTGTACTCTTCATGGTTGCGGATGACCTCTACAGCAGTCTTTGAGTAGTCGCAGGCATGGATCTTCAGTTGCGGGTTCTTATTATTGGCCAGGATGGGGAAAGCCGTGTTACCAGCTCCTGCGCCAATCTCCAGGACGACCTTGGGTCCGGCATCCTCCTCGGTTACCTCGGCCAAGACGGGAAACTCCTGTTGAAGCCATTTGCGATTCTTGAAAAAGTTGGCGGCATTGTTCTTGTAGAAGAGATTCCACCACCTAGCAGGGTCCTGGCTGAATTTTCCTGAGTTGTCATGTTAGCAACTCCTCAATATTGAAATAATAAACAAACATAATGTGTAGAGATGGTGTGAATCAGATGGGAGCGAAAGAATTGAAGGTATAGTTTGTCTTCAGTAGGATCAGATGAACTATGCATTGGTTGTGTGTATCATCACGAACACCGGAAAGGAAAGCAAAAATGCGAAAGGCAGGAGTTTGACTTACTCTTCTCAAAGTCCGAGACAGGGTGTTGACGCTGCTTGGCATACTGCTGCTCCGCATACTCCTTGTACGCCTCGTCAGTCTCAACGTGATCCCAGGCATTGAACTCGAAGATATCATCTCCCTCGTTCAAGTACCGGCTGCCAAACTGGAAGGGATCACTCCGCTTCAAGTTATTGGCAGGGTCGTGCGATCGATGAGGCGGCACCTCAGCAGCCTCGGTCTCGGGCACGAAGGCTTCCGTGACGGCCTCGGTGACCGGATCCTTGACGTCCAACGCGGCCATGCTCTCGACAGGAACGGATTCGAGTGTCGGGCTCGCGGCGGCACCGCCACTTGGCGTTGACGACGCCATTATGGGCTTTTGTGACCCTTGAAGCATGCACTCGCAGGCGCAAGTGATGTGCCTATCACAGCACGATTATTTGGCGCTGCGGAAGTAAAGGTGAAGGATGCTCAGATCAAGAAAATTTCTGTGCAGAAGAACTGCGTTTTGTCTTGAATTTCTTTGGAGGCGGGGCACATGAGCAGCTGGTGATTGGCTCTAGTCCCACTGCTCGGAAAATCCCAAGCGCCGAGCTTCTGGAGCTCAGGCCAGCGCAGCCAATCATGGGCACAAGCTAGTAAGGTGACGGGCATCCAACATCAAGCCTCCCGTGTCCATTTCAAGCTTTCTGAGGAAGACGGTCAACATCGTCCTCCGACATCGACTTGTTTGAACTATCGCCATCTCATTGCGACTACAACGAGCTCTATATTTCCACGCGACTTCCATTCGGCTTTCTCACCATGGCCCCCTCGCTCGCTCAGCCGCAAGGCCACCTATCACCCACCGAAGCACTGCAGCTTGCCCAACAAGCTCCCACCATTCTGAAACGTAACCCCAAGGCCTTCTCAGCATCACCTCTCTCAGCACTCTTCTCGGCAACAGAGACCGTCGAGCTGTGGACAATCTACGAGAATCTCCTCCTGTCATGTCTTCGAACGGGCGACGATGAGTCGGCGCATCAATGTCTAGAGAGGCTGGTATTGCGATTCGGTGATAAGAACCAACGCGTCATGGCGTTTAAGGGCATGGTCAAGGAGGCAGAAGCAAAAAACAACAGTGAGCTGCAGGAGGTGCTCAAGGAGTACGAAGACATCCTTGCAGAGGACGGAACAAACATTGTGAGGATGACCTGCTTGTGACAACAAAAGAACATTGCACTAACAAGTACTAGCCTATCGCGAAACGAAGAGTGGCCCTTCTGAAATCTATGGGAAAGACACCTGAAGCAGTGTCGTCATTAGTATGGTTACTCGAATTTAGCCCGACAGATGCGGAGGCTTGGTCGGAGCTGGCGGACCTCTACCTGTCCCAGGGACTGTACTCCCAAGCCATCTATGCTCTGGAAGAGGTGCTGGTGCTTGTCCCGAATTCGTGGAATGTACGTGGCCTTGCTCTCGCCCCCGTGTGACCCTCATCTAACAGTCTGACCTTTAGATGCACGCACGCCTTGGTGAGGTATCGCTGATGGCAGCCAATGAAACCGGCGATGGCTTCCCTCAGAAGTACTTGGCAAATTCTGTGAAAAGATTTTGCCGAAGCATCGAGCTCTGCGAGGACTACTTGCGAGGCTACTACGGTCTGAAGAAGGTTACGGATAAGCTCTTGGCCGACACTAGCAAGCTCAAGAAGCATTCGGAAGGTGACGAGTTCTCTCTGCCGGACCAGAGCACCATCGAGAAACTGAACCAAGCGGCGACCAAGAAGCTAGCCGAGATCGTTCGTCGCTACGGGGCCCAGGAGCCGCTGTGGCAGGGGTACAAGGCAGATGAGATTGCTGCGGCTCGTGGGCTGCTTGACAAGTCCTCGTCAGACGTGGTTCGGTGAGCAAAGTCGTGCAGAAGGCTTCGCAACCCGATGGTATGGCTGGCTGGCAGGCAGGCTGCATCTGGGCTCCTGTGACTCAGAGTAGCAGATATGTATAGGGTGAAGAGGACCACCACGAGTCTGACTACGGTGTTTCTTCCAAAGAAATGGGGCGCAAGAAGTTCCCCTAACTAGTTCATACGCGACGGCAGAGAGGGCTTGGGGTTGAGAGGATGGAGTGGCAGACATGCGTAACAAGGACGCTGGATCTGTCACTGTCAGATGTGAGCGAAGGCAGCAACAAGGGAGTTGGGCAATGCTGGGCATCTAGCACGTGGCGCCATAGAAGGACGGGTGGTGGGGTGTGCCATGCTCAATGTGGATGGTTATGGAGTTTGACAGGGGAGACCAGTTGAGTTCACGGAAAGGAAGGCTACCTGAAGACTTTCGATGACGCCCATTATGGATGATTGGGCAGAAATCCACGCCCTTTGAGGAAGTGAGGGATGACTCGTTTTTCCTAATGTAATGCCTAACAAAGGCGTCTGGGTGCAACCAACTTTTGGTGCCACGATACATAGTGCCTTAGGTCTCACCGCGACTAAGGCAGAATCGCAAAATTCTGGACTTGCAACTTATTAGCAGTGGATTCTCTCCACGTTGAATGCGCAACATCCTGATAGGCGTTAATCCCCATGCCATTGTGGCCCTGTCTACGGAGCTTTTCTGGATCTCGAACGGTGGACTCTGCCATGATCTCGATTCCCGAGATTAAGCTCTCCAGGATGGCTCATGTCCTTTTTTCACTAAAGCTCGTTAAAGATTCATGGATAGCCGCAATGATTTGTGACATTGGTCGCCTTGATCCATCATTTGAAGTTTGACCATGACGTGACGTGGCGAAGGGTGAGTTGAAGCGAGAGATGGGTGGACAGAAGAAATTGCAGTTTTCTCCGCCACTGTCCACTTGGCCGCAGCTGGATGGCTGAGGCTCTGCGGGAATGCATAGAAGCTGCCATTTGCCGTTTACCGTTCCTGGTTGGGCGGTTCCAAGTTGAACTGAGTACGTGCCAATATGGGGAGGGAGTCGTAAGAACTAGTCCGGCCTTTCGGAGTTTACAAGCATTTACGCCAAAGTATCAGGGCCCGGTGGACGTCTGGGTTGAGGAGACAACAAACCTTATTCACCGCACCTTTGCCCTAGGAAGCTTTGCAGTGGTGGACCGTGATGAGCTGGCCTGGCCCCCCAGAGCAGCCAGATGATATCGGGCCTCAACGCTGAGATGGGGCGCATCCCGTCCTTGTCAGCCAGTCGCGGAATGGAGGGCAGCGGGTTGCAGAGCGTTGTTGTTGCAAGGCGATAGGTTTACTTTGACATCTTTTACTGTAAGGAGAAAGGGAAAACAACAGTCGGAATTGACAGGCGGGCGGATTAATTGATATAAGGGCAATGCCTCAAGTCTCTTGTTCTCATTCATCAACCCATCGATGCCTCCTTATTAGCGGCAATGAAACAACCCCAGTCCCGTTTTCGAAACTTTCAACTGTACGGGTACCGACTCCTGCGCCTCGGTCCGTCCCGATTCTGCGCTTTCCACTGGGACGTTTAAAACTGACTTCTGGTTGGACAATGACGTTGCACAGGCTGGGTCGGACAGAGCGACGAAACAAGAAATTCATATCGCCGAGATGATGGAATTACGCTCTTGCCTACCATGGTCGTTGCCTACCATGGTCGTTGCCTACCATGGTCGACTTCGACTGACAGCATTGTTAATGGCCCTACGGCTACGGACCAACGGACTCGAGCAGTCTTCAGAATGAGTGCCAACGACTCGGGGCTTTTCTTTGGCGGTCTGGCCGACCATATTGTCGGTATTAAGAAGTGGATGTGGCGGAGTGAATTGAGCCTGGAATTCTGCCTCCCCAGCAACTACCTTAGGTAGAGCTTAGAGACGGCGTAACGTTGGGCTGCAGTACAGCACAACACCGCCCTCTCAGCTTGGAGCCCGGCCATTGCCACCGGTTTACTTTTTCTGTCATTTTCCCTTTTCTCCTTGTTTCTTGCTTCTTCCCCTCGCACCGGGAAACTGTCTTCAGCGAAGAAAAAAAAAACGTCTGTTTTCTTATGCCCTAGTTGGCTCGCTGTTTGTTTCCTTTGCGCAGCCGCTACCTTGCCCTTGGCTTGCACCTTCCGTTTGGGTAACTACCCCACCACACCCACCACACCACAACACACCATTCCCAAATCGCCGCTAACGAAGCCGGCTTCTGTACTACCGACTCGCACAAAAACAACCACAACAACAAAGGCTAGAAATTCCGACGAGATTCACCACCACAGAGTAGTCTCACGGCAAGGTCATTTCATTCATAGAAGCTACCAATATCTTCAGATTTACGGTATGTGACAACGCTTCACTTTACACGCATTGTTCCCGTCCTCCCTATGGCCCATTCTCTTCTCATGAATCTTGTGTCTCGGGTGCGTTTCTGGGGGTGGGCTCAACTCCAGATTGATGGTCCATGTGACCACGACTGGCGGTTCAGACAAGCGAGCAAACATGCCGCCGCAGCTGTCTGTTTAGCAACAGCAGCAAGTCAATGGCTGCATGACATACGATGCCCGCTACGCCTACAGCCATTGCCTAGGCGCTCCTGTATCGTCGTCGCAGCGGATGCTGCTGTTAGCGTCACTGCCACTGCCCCATGTTGTTCCTGCACCAGTTCTAGGTTCTTCCATGACCATCAGGCTCTGAGGCTCCCTTGTTTTGGCCCCCACCAGCGTTGGGCATTGGCGTCTACGAATCTTGACGCCCTACCACCATGCGGAACGCGGGCGCACCACAGGCGGAGAGTCCTTTGACAGGCAGGAATCGGCAGCGGATGCCTGGGATGAGGCCGGGAGAGCCAAGATTTCCAAGGGCATCAACGGCTCTAGGGACGGACACTTCAAGCATTTGTGGACCAGTCGCTGGCCGGCCCAGCATCTGCGCCAGCTCCAGCCCGACGAGCGCTAGCGAACACGCTTGGACAGGGTCCCCCATTGACTCCATCAACAAGGCGACGAACCAGGGTGCCCCGGTCCCGGCGACTGACAGAAGGATGTTTTGGTGCCCAGCAAACGTGGCCAAGAAGCACATGGCAAGCGTTGACTGACATGGACATGTATGGGAGCGCCATTAATGGGATGCTCTGCTGGCAATCAATTGATGCTCTACTGCTAGGAATCATCAATGACCAGCCCATCCATCCACTCAACCGGGTTCGCAGGAATGGTTTCGACGCCACGATGTCGTTGCTCGGTGCTCCTGCAAGGGAGGGGATGCTAGCCTACCGGGATATTGGCTTGGATTGACTAACCTTCAACTTTTGTCAAAACGTCGCCCAACTTTACTGACTGACTGCCGCGTTCCTAGTTATTAGGAACCCTTATTTTCCATCCACGAAACTCAGGTTGGCAACCTGTGACTGAGATTTCGGCTCAGTCGAAAGTGCATACACGTACGGAGCACAGACACACCAGACTTCAGCGTGCACTTACACGCCCACCGCTCCCGTCCTCACCGTTGCAATACAACCGCCTTCCAGCGTTTGTATCGAAACGTCGACGACTATTAGAACCACTTGCTGTTCGTGGTTCTGTCGCTACGAACGCTCAGCTTGCGCTGGCCCTCTCAACCAGTCAACGTGCGCCCACCGCTTCGAGCTTGCGCTGTTTCAGTTGCGTCGTTGGCTGCCCCGACCAGTCTCGTCGAATGACCCATAAGTAAACGATCTGGACCTCCTCACCGCCGATCGATTTTCTGCCGCCCATCCCTCCAAAACCTTTTCGCAACCGCCGCCTGAATCCACCCGCCCACACTCTTTTGCGCCTGACCTTAACACACGCCTTACAGCACTTTGTTACCCTTCTCGGTCAGCAGCCACAAGGCACCATCGCCTAGTCCTTGTTTTGCCCACTCCGCACCAACATCGCAAGCAGGCATTTCCCCCGTCTCACTGCTTTCGTGACCAGCCGACCATCTGCCTGTCACGCCCTCGTCATCTTTGGCCGCACTCGCCCAATAGAGAACCCCTCACGCCTGTCGCGCAAGTCCAATTCCTCCTTGCCACGACCCTCGCACCAGCATTTGCCGTCCTGTTTTTTTTTTTAATACTGTGGTGCCGACCTCGTCCTCCGTTTCTCTCAGCGTTCGCTCTGTTGCCTTGGGGGCCGCCAGGCATCGTCTTTATCCTATCAGCTGAGCTTGTGCTTGTGCTTGTTGCCTTTTACACTCCCTACCTTAGATACCAGCGCCTTTGCTCCGGCTTTCTCTCGTGGATTGTCGTGGGCAGAGGGTATCCCCTCAGTATCTGCTATGCCGTGAGTCCCCCGCCCTCCTTTACCCTCCTCTATCTCTTTCTCCGGCCGCATTCCTCCCCTCCCTTCCCCTCTTGCTCTCTCATCTCCACCCCTCAGGTTGCCTCGACTGCGCCCCCTTTAGCTTTGTTTACTGTCTCTCTTACACTTACACCTCATTTCTCTCGCTTTCTCTTGACCATACCACTCACCACAAGTTCGTGTGAATAGGCTCATCAAACGTGCCCCGTCTTCAAGAACCCCAACCTCCGTTCCGCACGGTGGTGATACGTCCTCTTCTCAAACCCCATCATACAATAGCGAGGAGGACGACTCTTCCCGCGAGACCAGCAACGACTACGGGGAATCCGAGGAGGACGACTTATACGACGACTACGACGACGACCTTGGTCCGTCCGACTCTGCCTCAACCAGCGACCACGACCAGCACTATCGCAGTCGCAACCATCACCTGTCGCAGCGCCATCACCAGCTTCCGCCCCAGCATCAGCTCCCTCCACACCAACTCCCTCCGCATCAGCTATCTTCTCATCAACTTCCTCCTCGCCAATTGCCTCCTCACCAGGCTCATCAATTGCAGCCGCACCAACTCCCTCCTCAGCAGGATTACCAGCCGGAGGCAGAACAACAACAGTCTTATCGGCGACCGCGGCGCGATCGGGCACCGCTTACAACTGCCAATCTGGACGACCCCCGCGACTACGGCGCGGCCTACGGCCGTGGCTTCCAGCATCCTCCGGCCCCAGGTCGACCTGGCCCGAATCAGTTCTTCGGTCGAGGACAAGCCCCCGGCTTCCAGAACCATGTAGGGCCTTATATGGGCTACCCCGCCAATAGCCAAATGGTCTCGTATGGCTATGGCGACCCGAACAATCCATTTGCTTCAGGAGGCTACGGCGGCGAGGGAAGGGGCATGTATGACATGATGCCTTACCAGCACCAGCACCAGCAGGGTGGGTTCTATGGAGCCATGCAACCTCACCAATACAACATGCCTGCCCACATGCATAACATGCACTTGGCGACGCCGCCGCCAGCTCCTCCTCCCACTGATGTTGCCAAGCCAGCTACACCGGCTCCCCCGAAGGAGGACCCCGAGAGGATTCGGCTAGAGGCTGAGATTGCTGCCTTCAAGGCCATGGAGGAGAAGCAAAGGGCTGCCGACAAGCAGAAAGAAGTTGAGGCGCAGATCCGCAAGGACGCTGAGGAGGCTTTCCATCGCCGGATGGAAGACATGAGAAAGGCCCAAGAAGAGGCCAAGAAGGAAATTGAGAAGGCCAAACTCGAGGCGGAGAAGGCCGCGCGAGAGAGAATGGAGGCCGAACGGAAGGCTGAAGAAGAACGAGCACGAAAGCACGCCCAGGCTATGGCGGAGGCTGAGGAGAAGGCCAGACTCAAGTTCGAGGGTGAGCTGAAGGCTGCTGAAGCCCGCAGGCAAGCAGAGGCGGAGGCCCGCGCCAAGGCTGAAGAAGATGCTCGAATCAAGTTCGAAGCGGCTGCGAAGGCCGCCGAAGAACAGCGCAAGGCTGAAGCTGAGGCCCGCGTCAAGGCCGAGAGAGAGGCTCGAGAAAAGTATGAGGCCGAGATGAAGGCCGCTGCTGAGCAGCGCAAGGCCGAAGCCGAAGCCCGCGCCAAGGCCGAGGAAGAGGCCCGACTGAAGCTTGAGGCTGAATTAAGAGCGGCGGAAGAGCGAGGAAAGAGGGAAGCCGAAGAGCGCGTCAGGGCGGAGAAGGAGGCTCGAATGAAATTTGAGGCAGAGTTGCGGGCTGCTGAGGAAAAGAGGATAAAGGACGAAGAGGATCGCAAGCGCGCCGAGGAGCTCGCCCGAGTTCGTTTCGAAAAGGCTATGCAAGCGGAGGCTGAGGCAAAGGCCGCCGCTGCGAAGCAGGCGCAGGAGGAAGCCGAGCGTCTCATGAGAGCCGAGCAAGAGGCCAAGGCTGCAGCGGCAGCGAAGGCTGCTGAGGAAGCCGAGAAGCTCAAAAAGTTCGAGGAAGAGACCCGAACCAAGGCCGCCGCCGAGGCCCTTGCCAAGGTTGAAGAGGAAAAGCAGAAGGCCGCCGCCGCAGCCCAAGCCGAAGAGGCCGCGAAGAAGGCCGCCGAGGAGCTTAAGAAGAAGATTGAGGAGGAGACAAAAGCAAGCATCGAAGAGTCGAAGAAGAAGGCTGAGAAGGCCCCGATCAGGTTCAAGGACGCAGTGGGCCGCAAGTTCAGCTTCCCCTTCCACCTTTGTGCCACCTGGCAGGTATGTAAACACAGAGTCAAGGCCGAAGAAAACAAGCATCGCTAACGCTGCTAATAGGGCATGGAGGACCTCATCAAGCAAGCATTCATGCAAGTAGATGTGCTAGGCCCTCACGTTATGGAGGGTCACTACGATCTTAATGGTCCTGACGGCGAGATTATCCTGCCCTCAGTGTGGGAGAAGGTGATCCAGCCAGACTGGGCCATCACCATGACAATGTGGCCGATGGACAAGATGCCTCCGCTGGGTACTAAGATTCCCCCACCGCCTGGCAGACATGGCCATCCGCCCATGCCTCCCCACGGACGCATGCCTATGCATATGCCGGCGGGTATGAGGCCGCCCGGTCACGGCCCGCCCGGCGGCATCCCCGGAGGAATCCGGCCTCCTCCAGGATGGAGCGGCCCGGGGGGTCGAGGCATGCCGATGCCCAATATTGTCAGTGTCGACCCCAAGCCGGCCAAGCAACACAAGAAGGGCACCAACGGCCACTCCTCAGCCTTCGCTGGATTTATGTTCGGCAAACCCACCAAGAAGAAGTGAGTCATGCACCCAGCTCGCTGAATGTAGCAAGAGATGCTAACAAATGTATAGGGGCAAGAAATAAGATGCTCGAGAATGGCATCGTGAGACGATGAACGTGTGGAATTTGATTTTCTTACAGCTCAGCTTTTCTTCGTACCAGATACCTCATCGGCACTTTCAGCCGGCCTGCTTTTTGAATCTTCTTATTCATGACATTTTTTATTTTTGGGGTTGGAAAAAAAATGAAGTAGTGGAATTTTGGTCCTTTCTCAACTCACGGGTAGCGTCACTTACATCTCGAAGGCGTCAAGAATTGTCCTATATGCATGTGGATCGGAGTATGATGATACGGCTCAAACAAGCGATACTGGGGGAATGGAATACGATCCAATGTTGGGACCCGGGCTCCTTCTATTGCGCAAAGATGCGCTATGTGGCCTTGAAGTCCAGGTATTGGCGCAAATACGACGCTTTCTCTTTTGGTTTGGATGGTGGACGAGCATGTTGGATAGACACGACCGTCCTAGACACACTGTTATGTAGAATGAATGGAGCATGCGAAATTACGTGTTTGCCATTATCTTGTTTAAGTTCTCGAGTTGAACCAGCTGGCGTAACTGGAAAGATCTCGAGCTCTATGATCCAGACGTAGTCTGCTTTTGCAACAATCGAGTGATCTATGGTGTGGTCTAAAGTTCTAGGTGCAGGGTTCAGGGGAATGTCTAAGGGGTATGTGTATGGGGTCTTAAAGCTTCCGTTGCAACCCGAGTCTCTCACGGGCCCGTTTCTCGAAAGCTTCTATCATCATGCCGGCCACCTTGTCGGACACAGCCGCGCTCACAGCGCCGTATAGCGGGTTCGTAAACTGAAAGTCGATGGCGAGATGCACCTCCGTGCGCGGCGCCGGCGGTCCCGTTATCGGCTTTACAGACCAGCGCGTCACAAGACTCCGAAAGACGGCCGATGCATCGGGGCCTGAACCCCCGGGAGCGGTCTCCCCACTGATAGCCTCGACAGACTCGCCGGGGACACAGCGCAACCGGCTCGTGAAGACCTCGTCAAAACCACCCCAGCCGATGTGCAGGTCGGCGAGCGTGGGGTAGCGACGGCCGGTGGCGGACTCGGGGGTGGACCAGCCAGTGACGTTGGAGCGCGAGCAGTAGGGGACGAAGGAGGAGTAGGAGTCGACGTCGGCGATGAGGTCGTAGAGGGGTTCGGAGGAGTACGGGAGGGTGCGAGTGGCTGTGAGACGCTGGGGCTCGGAGGTCGGGAGGGAGATGAAGGAGCGGCGGGAGGAGGCGGGTCGTAGTGCTGAGACGCAAGTGAAGTTGGTGATGCTGGAGATGAGAGAGGTTGAGCGTGCGACGACGGCTCGTGGAGGGAGGAGGCGGAGGGCCATTGGAGGTTGTCGAGAGGCGGAGTAAAGTCTTTGGTTTCGTAGCGTCACCGTCGAAATAATCTCATTGTTTTGATCTCGTAAGTCGATCTCTCAGATCTGGAAGAAGGTGAAAGAGAGAGAGGAGTGGTGATGGTGTTGCGGCTCTGCGGAAGCGAGCTGAGACAAGGTTACCAGCGCTCCGCCACTGGGCCGAGACGCCTGTAACCTCGGCGTTTAGTGGATGGATAGCTAAGCTTACAGGGCGTGAGACCCCTGCAATTGCCTAGACCTCACCTTCCGGGCGCTCGGGCCGTCCTTGTCGCCGAGTCGAGGGCGGTGATTCCGTCATGGCCTAAGTTCGCACATGTGTCTCAACACCAAACCAGACCTCACCAGCACGCAACCTCGACGTCCGCGCTAACAAACAGCCTCCCCCCGGCGCCGTACGAAATGCGCCGCTCGAAAATTCCTTCACGAAACCCCTGAAAGACTCTGACCGATCCCCTAAACGAGCTCTTTGCTGACGGCCGGCCCCACGCCCGCGGGGCAGCTTCTCAACATGTAGGCGGAGCTTGGGATATGGAAGGACTCGGCGCGCTGACGTTGCGCAGGTTTGAAAAGTCGCTGTACGATCTCATCCGGGGGCTCCGGAACCACAAGGGCAATGAGAAGGAGTATATCCAGAAGAGCCTCAAGGAGTGCCGCGCCGAAGTTCGCAGCCAGGATATGGGTTCGTCGACACCAAGAGTTGCGGGAGTTGCTGTTTGGATCGCTGACGCGCGAGGGATTAGATCTTAAGGCGACGGCGCTTCTGAAGCTCATCTATCTGGAGATGGTTGGGCATGACATGTCGTGGGCGTCGTTCCATGTGCTTGAAGTCATGTCGTCGCCTAAATACCACCAGAAGCGTGTGGGATACTTGGGAGCTGTCCAGAGCTTTCGCCCCGACACAGAGGTTCTCATGCTGGCTACAAATCTGTTGAAGAAGGTCCGCTGTGAAATCCGGCACTGTTTGATGTTCTCGCGGCTAACTGTTACTTCTTTGCGAGCTTATAGGACCTTGGCTCAACTACACCTACAGTCATCTCTCTCCCTATCGCAACTCTCCCCCACGTTATCACCCCTTCGCTGGCGCTGTCGACCCTGCAAGACTTGCTGCCCCGACTGAGCCACAGCCACTCGAATATTAGGAAGAAGACACTGGTGACGCTATACCGACTTGCTCTCGTGTATCCCGAGGCTCTACGCGCGGCATGGCCCAAGATCAAGGAGCGGCTTATGGACCCCGATGAAGACCCGAGTGTCACAGCGGCTATTGTCAATGTGGTCTGCGAGCTGGGCTGGCGACGGCCAAACGACTTTCTTCCTTTGGCTCCTCGGCTGTTTGAGCTGTTGGTGGATGGTGGTAATAACTGGATGGCCATCAAGCTCATCAAGCTCGTAAGCTGTCCTGCCCACTCGCTCCTCCGTCCGTGGACTGACCGTTTTCTAGTTTGCAACTTTAACGCCCTTGGAACCCCGACTTGCGAGAAAGCTACTGCCTCCTCTCACCAACATAATTAGGACTACTCCGGCCATGTCATTACTCTACGAGTGCATCAACGGTATCATCCAAGGTGGCATTCTCGGGAATGCCGATGATTCGGGCACTGACGAGATCGCAACTCTATGTGTCAATAAGCTACGAGGCATGATCATGATTGATGGCGATCCTAACCGTAAGTCCACGATGAGACCACGCCCTTCTCAAATGATGATTGACTTCTTCCTAGTCAAATATGTTGCATTATTGGCGTTCAATAAGATCGTTACTACGCATCCATATCTCGTATCCCAGCAAGAGGATGTGATTCTGGAGTGTATCGACAGTGCTGATATCACTATCCGAATACAAGCGCTGGACCTCGTACAGGGCATGGTCACGGGCGACAATCTAATGTCCATCGTCAGCCGCCTCATGAAGCAGCTCAAGTCATCCATGCCAGCTCAGGAAAGCGGCCAACCAGGAACGCCTCCGAATGACCCGAACGACTCGGACGAGGAGCTTGCAGAGCCCGCGCGCAAGTCCAGTGCCCAGGCGCCACCTCTTCCTGACGACTATCGAATCGACGTTATTGCAAGGGTTCTGGCCATGTGCGCAAAGGACAACTACTCGAGCGTATTGGACTTCGACTGGTACATCGACGTTCTCACACAGCTCGTCCGTATGGCACCTGCTTCTCGTAAGCTTGACGACGACTTGGGCCCTGCGGAGAGATCGCGTGCCAATGTTTCCGAGAAGGTTGGCGATGAGCTGCGCAACGTTGCTGTGAAGGTCCGGGCGATGAGGTCGACGGCTGTGAGGGCAGCGGAGATCATCCTCAGCCAACTCAACAGCGACACTCCACCAGGGTATAATATCACCTCAGGGGCGCTGAAGTCAGTTGCATGGATTATGGGCGAATACGCCTCGCAGCTCGCAGTACCGGATGAGGGTTTAAATGGGCTACTACAGCTCATACCTCGGACAATAACCCCCGAAGTGTTAACGACGACCCTGCAGGCTGTCACCAAAATCTTTGCGACCATAGTAGGAGACGAGACGGAACCGTGGACGCCAGAGAGGAAGTCGAGGGTTTCGCTCCTCATGGCTCGCATCATCCATGTGTTTGAGCCGCTGGCGCTGCACCCTAGGCTAGAGGTCCAGGAGCGAGCTGTCGAGTTCACCGAGCTTCTGAAGCTCACAGCTGAGGCGGCATCTAGCCAGCCAGCTTCGACTGACGAACTCGAACAAGATGCCCCGTTGCTACTTACCCAGGCAATTCCTTCACTCTTCAACGGCTGGGAACTCAACTCAGTGGCCAAGGATGCTCAACTCAACGTCCCAGTGCCCCAAGGACTCGACTTGGATGAACCTCTCCACCCAAACCTTGCTAAACTGCTGTCAGAGGCTGCCTCCGTTACTCTTGCGGCGGACGAGTCGGACGAGTTCGAGGTCTACTACCACGAGAAGCTGCCGCCAACCAGCATCGGCTCTTCTGGGCCAGCCATCAGCAGGATAGCTGAGCCAGTGGACGATTACGTGGGCTCTTACCAACAAGCCGACGAAGATAGCTATCTCGACGCCGACATCGTTGCACGGAGGAAGGCAGAGCGTCTTGAGCGGAACAGAGACGACCCCTTTTACATCCCCAGCAACGACACCCCTCGTACATCGACTCCCATCCACAACATTCTCCAAAACAGCAACGGCCCCGACCTGGATATCGATTCTATACCGATAATGCAGTTGGATCTAGAAAGGCTCGGAACTCCCGCTGCCCAGCCGCAGCGCCCGCAGCCAAAACCCCGAACAAAGGTGGTCATCGCTGCAGACGAGACGCTCGAGGGCGGCGAAAGCGGTCCCGCCCGGACATACGATTCGGAGAACAACTCGGACAGCTTCACAAAGTCCAAGGCGCGCAAGCTCAAGCAGGGACTGCTGCAGGTGGACTCGAGCGGCATCGGGTCCTTCAGTCTCGAAGGGCAGCCGTCGACGGGCTTCGACTACGAACAACAACAGCGCGAGGAGGCCGAGATGCAGCAGGCCATGAAGGAGGTTGAGCGGCTGCGCCTCGAGATGCAGCGCGCCAACGAGCGCATCCAGGTCGCGCAGGGCGTCGATGCCGAGGGCACGGTCGTGAAGAAGAAGAAAAAGAAGGCCAAGAAGACAGCCGAAGGCGAAGGGGAGGGTGAAGAGGCCAAGCCCAAGAAGAAGAAGAAGAAGGCACCCCGTGCGGCGGCGCTGGAGGAGCAGGCCGGCGACGATAGCAGCGCCAAAGGCGTTGAATCTCCTGCTTCAGGGGATGCGGTTGTAGCCAAGAAGAAAAAGAAGAAGCGTGTTGCTGACATTCAAGGAGACTAGATGCCTCGGTTCTAGCCAAGTGTTGTTCAACGGAGAGGAGCATTGTTATGGGGTTGGTTGGTATACCTAAGGAGCCTCGAAACATAGGAGAAGGAATACAAACTGAATGACAGCCACCGAGATCCGTTATTCTATCCATCGTTATGTGAAGCCTGACGTTCTATGACCATAGTCATCTGGTCCATCTAGTACCCATCGTCCTCTAGCAACACTCACAAAGGCCCCAGTCCAAGACGGAGGCAAGCAACAAGCAACAATCCCAACCAGAAGGACTCGACATGTTGGAAAACAAGCTTCATCAACGAATAGGGAATCGCCGCCATCTCATGATACAGCATAAATACAAAAAAAAGATCCAAAAAAACAACAAGACAAAAAGTACACCGGTTGTTCTTTTTTTGCTCATGTTCCATTAACACATACACATGACAAGATACATTAGAGAGCCAAGGAAAGTCATGGTCAAAAGAAGAGACAGGGCGAAACTCTAGTCATCCGTCTCTTGTGACCTTTAACTTGGGCCTCTGCTATCCACCTTTCGTCCCGCTGCATTCCCAAACCCAACTCCCAGAAGGCATGTCTTATTAGGTGAGAGGCCCTGCCTCGGCCATGGACACGGCATTCCACGTCGCCAAATCAGTCCTCCATGGGGGCATCCTCAAGCTGCACGCCGCGGTTGGCCGAGTCTTGAGGAGGACTGGACGGTACCACCGGAATTCGCTTGCCGCCAACGAACTTGACCGGCGTTCTTCCCGTGCTGTCACGGCTGTCACGCTTCTCAGAATCATTGTCGCCCTTGTCCGCGTCGCCGTTGACGGGTGCGGGGCCGTCAGGCTCAGGGACCTCGAGGCTCTGTCGCTTGATGACGCCTACGAGGCTGCTGCGTTGTCGGTCAACAGCTGAAGTTGGGCTCGTCTGGATCGGGAATCGGGTTTCGGGGCCGCCGGTGCTACGATCTCGACGGTGACCGCGGGGGCTCGGCGCAGGGCTCCTGTCGCGGCCTCGGCTAGCGTTGGCCTTTTCGAGCAGAGCCCTATTCCGCTCCTCCATTAGGGCCTTACGGTTGCTCTCGTCGGTGCTAATGGCTCGAGGTCGGTTGCCGCTGACAGAGGAAGAATGGCTGACCATAGACATGCGCTTGAGCTCGCTAAAGATGGCGTCCTTATGGGCGAACAAATCCTTGACCAACCGGTGCGCGTGCTTCTCCTCCAGAGTGAGAGAAGTCTCGGTTCGTGGGCGCAAGACACAGGGTGCCAAGACGGCTGCAAGAGATGAGACGTAGCTTTCATCGGCAGACGTCAAGTCGATCAGGCGGGTGAAGTGGTTCATGCAAGCATCGAGAGTCGCAATGTTAGTGAGACGCAGCTGCGAGAGAGTCGATTGAAGAGCGGCAATTCGGGAACTCTCATCAGCATCGGTAGAGGCGGTAGAGTAGATTGTTCGGATGATCTCGTAAACGTGGGAAGAGACAAGGGAATCTGGGGTTGGAATTGTTAGCTTCGGAGACACTGTGCTTCTTGCGGCAAGATTGATACTAACCAGGAAGCTCCAGGAGATAGACCTTTAGGAGGCTAGCGACTGTAGGGATATCGAACTCGTCAAACACTTCAGGGGATACAGCCTTGCCGTCATTGACCTTGGCGCGGAGGCGATGTGTCTGCGCCAGGGGAACCTCCACCAGCCATACGCCTCTCCTAGCCTCATCGCCTTCGAGGTCAGGGTAATGGTGGTCCAGATAGGTCAGAACAGTGGTGACAATCATGGGTACTCGCTTCTTGTCAGCCCTCGCACGGGCTTCAAGATCGATTCCAAACGTTTGCTCATCGACCTTGTTGTAATAGTTCTCATAGACCATCACCTTGGGGACGAAGGTTCCAGTGCGGTATGTCTCGAGCAGGTACCGCAGGTCGCTCTCAGGCTGAATGGTCTCCTGGAAGAGCATCATCTGGTCCACTGTAGACTGGAGACTCGGGATGACGTTGCCAATGGTGCCTGAGAAATCGAGGATGACAGTCTTGACCGCTTTGAGACGATCAAGCTCGCAGCGCTCGAGGAACTTGAGGTGAAGGAAGATGGACTCCTCAAGCTCACAGCGCAACTCGTCAAGCTTGCGAACACCGGTTCGGTACTTATCGTCGGCCTCGCGAGCTTCGCGCTGCATCCGCTGGCTGGGGGTTTCGTTCGGGTGGGCGTTGTTGAGGACATTCCAGCCAGATAGGTACTCGCTCATAGAACCAACAACAGGGGAGTCGCCGCCTTCAGAACCGGTTGAAGCCAGAGAGAAGGTGCGGTTGATCGACTTCTTTTCGGGAACACCCGCAAATTGGAAAGCCTTGGGTCGCCATTGGTAGAACATCTTGGAGCTGTTGGCAAACGTGCTACCGACGTTGCCGATGAGGCGGAGAAAGCCGTTCGAGATGAGATCCTGACCAATTCGCTCGGCGTAGGCAACACTGATGTTGCCCATGCTGCGCTGTAGGTACTCGACGATATCGGAGCCGGCTGAAGTATTGAGATAGGTGCCGAGGATAGGGACCTTGGTCTCGCCCATTTTGATGGTGGAGAGCATCTGAGAGAGAATCTTCTTAACCTGCTCGGGCTGGTAGGTATCATCGCCAATTTCAAAGAGCTCTTCCACCTCTGGCTCTTCCTCCTTGTGAGGCTGGACCTTGATCTCGGGGATATTCTGGTTCGGCACCTTGGGGCTGTTTTCAGGATCCTGGAAAGCCAGTTTGTTTTCCTCCTCGAGATCCTCCACTAGACGGCACTTGTTGAAGTAAACGGATCGAAGCTTCTTGACTGCCTCGGCTTGGCGATCGTGAGCCTTGATGCGGAGCTGCAGATCATCTTGAGAATCCTGAATGCGAGCCTCGTGGGCGTCGCACCAGCGGGAGAAAGGGTTGACGACAAGGTCGCGAATGCTTTGGGCAATGCGGTGATGATTACGGGCAGCATCTTGCATCTCGGTGCGCATACCGTCGAAGGCCTTGTGAAATGGTGCCAGTCGGTCAGCATAGTTCATGAGATTGCGCTTGTCGCGAGGACAGAGGTGCAGTAGCATATTGCCGTGCACACACCGAGCGAACGGGCAGGGAAGTGTGCGACACAGTCAAAGCTGACATACCTTGCGAACAGTAGCGCCATCATCGCGAGTGAAGCCGCCGGTGATCTTGTCGGTTGAAGGGGCGATTTCGCCGAGGCGTGTACTGTATGTCTCCTCGGCTTCGGCGCGTAAGCGAGCGATGGTGAGGACCTGTCTGTTCTCAAGAACACCCTGTTGAAGCTTGCTGAACAGGACGCCTAGTCCTGCAGCGTAATCGCTCGACCAGAAGGAATCAGCGAACCCCGGCATGATGGCCTGCCTTTTCCAGCCCCTTCGACTGTTGTGATGGTTGCGGTTCTCGTGGTCGCTGTCGTCGTGGGAATGGGAGAGGGATAGTTGAGAGCACGCTGTGACGGTGGATGAATGGCGAGTGAGCGAATCGTAGTGCAGTGGCGATCCGAGCGTCGACGTGACGGGGGATGTCGCTGTGATCGTCGTGCAGTATAATCGCAGTTCGTCGGGTGCTGCTGCGGTTGCTGTTGGTGGTGTTGACGTCTGCTGTCCTTGTCGTCGTAGCTGCTGCGTGTCTCTATTTTGTGCACGACTAGGTAGTTCTGGGAGACGGCTGCTGCCGATGCAGGGGCAGCAGACAGTTGATTGCTATGCGGCCGCCAGGGATTGGAGCGACTAGACGAGGTAGAAGTACCTCTGTGCTCTGTCCAACTTTTTGTGCCCTTTGGCTGACAGGACAAGGCTGAATTGGGGAGAAGGACGGCGTCGCTAACTGGGGTCCGTGGGTGGATTGGATGAGATGGGGATGAAGGTCGAATCTAGCTCGAGGGAGAGGGAGGTTGGCTGGTTCACTGTCGTTGGCGTTGGCGGATGACGTTTCGGAGCTAATTAGCAAGGGACCTGGGGACGATGCGGCGCTTTTTCATGACACGTTGGTTGAGAGACAATACGATTGCTGCGAGTGATAACGGCGGGTGAAGATGTACGAGAATATATGAGGTTCAAGGATTGTGAAAGACAGTCTGCGGTGAAGGAGACCGCCAGGAGGAGGCCGTGTCTTCTTTCCTTGGTCGCAACCTGAACAGTGTGACCGTGGTTGAATATGGAAGGAACGAACCAAACCCAGCGCCATGCAGACATGGAAGTTAACTACCTACCTACCTAGGTAGGTAGGTAACGTTACTAAGGGAACAATAAATAAGGGTCAAGATGCCAAGCTTCAAGACAAGATATAAGATATCCAATATCCGTGAAGGGAGTACGGGTAAGTTTATGGCGACTTGCTTTTCTCCCTCCTGGTCCCGGAGAGTTGCTGAAGAACAGCCACAGTCAAGACGAAAGCGGCCCTTGCTAGCCGTCTCAGAGGCCTCTCACTGGGCGGCCTATTAGTGGCCATTCAGTGCCGTAGCTTTGGGCCCTCCCAGCCACACTCTCAGTGGATATTCTGCTCTGAACCCCTGACGATTGCAGTCCTCGTAACCGGACGACGCTAATTAGAGAGGCTTGTTTCAGGGAGTTGTGCCCAACTGGGGGAAGCTGCCCACCTAAACCGTTCAGGGGTCCATTCTAGTATTCTACTCTAGGTTGGTCGGGGAGTTGCGTGCCGCTATTTTTGTTCGCGTCTTACCTCAGCGCTTGTTTGCAAGGGCTTGCTTGGCATGGCTGGGGCGGGCCGTTGGTGTCCTATGGAGTACGGAAGTACTGTTTTCAGCCTTTGACCGTATCCATGGATCCCTGGCGCCGACGCAGGTATAACGGAATCTATCTACCAAGTCTATCTGAGGTAGGTTTCTATCGAGGTATCCAAGGTAACTAGCAACCGATATGCACCCTTCCATGGCTCAAGCCCAATATCTTGCTACAGATCGTCGTCTGAGTCATTCGAAGCCTGTCAGAACAGGACCTGGTCTTAGAGGTTTCCTGTTGTAGCTCCAGTCCGGCCTTGGGGACTCTTCATATCCAAGATTAATACCCACCTCCAAGAGCACCCACATCCAAGAGCATGTCCTCAACGCAGTTGTTCTGGATTACCTTCTTTATCGCACCGCACCCGTTCCAGCTTTGGGAACTGGTTTGGATTACGCCTTTTGAGTTCCACAAGGCCGAGCAGCCCTTTCTGTAGGCGTTCTGGAGGCTGGGGAAACTCGCATTCCGCAAGAGTGAGAGACGCCATGTTTGAGGGAAGGAGATTGACGAGAGATTGGTCATCAGGCAATTCCAAGCTTCTGGTGTTGTACACTGCACTTCGTTGGTGGCGATAAAAGCTCATATAGTGCCTTGAAGCCTTTGAGAGTAGGCTATTGGCATGGCATCCGCTGCTTGTTGAAATCTGCCAGAGCCTCGTCCGGTTTGAACCTTGGCACCAATTCCGTATGGAGAAAGACAGTTTTGACCAGCTTGGCTAGATCTCCTCGTGAGGCCACTGTCCTAATGAAGGACGTCAGCCGTCGATCCCACGAAAATGTCTCTCTCTGAATGTCCTGGGCGACGTCTTGAAATCGTCTCGAGACGGGACTCGGCGTAATAAGCGCCTGACGGTCGTCTAAGTATGTTGTTGATAGACCCCCCTCAGATCCGCGCTCAGTCCCTAAGGCTCTTCCAATACGCCTTGGCAGTGTAAACAAAAGTAGCCAAAGATGTGCCGCAAGAGCTCTGAGCAGAGGTCAGGAGCGTGGCGGGATTCGCCATTCTCCTTTGGCGTCGGATTTGAACCATGGTGAGTTGTTGGGAGATCTCTGGGTGTATAGAAATAGTGTTAAGAAGCAGACGAATCACCGAGCAGACGCAGTTTCACATTAAATAACCGAATGATTTCTCAGCAAGCATTTCTTGCCTTCGAAATAGGTAGCCATGTGCTGACTGTGGTGTTGCCTTGGTGTTACCACTGGCGGCTCTGGGCAAGCATTGTCCTCGCACGTTACAAAGACCGGGCTCTAACCACCTCAGTGACGCCGTGATCTGCATCACGTGCACGGCCAGTGAATAACAAACAATGTTTGAACTTCCTTTCCGTGAACCCCTCAAGCGGGAGCCTTTCAGGCACAGATACGAGTTTCCCTTGGTCAAAATGTCTAAGCGACCCGCCCTTGTGGCGTCGAATTACCACTCGCCCTAGACGCCAGAACCTCCCTCAAAATCGCTAATCCTCGCCATAATTGGTTGCTAACCCGTCGTTGTTAGCCGGCCAAGACCTTGACCGAGTCGGCCGCACGCCATTTTTATTTCCTTTCAACGTCAGGACAAAGGCGCTAAGTAGGTACAAGTGCTGTTTTTGGATGTCAAGATGGGCCGATGATCTCTTTTAAGGGTCAGCTAACATGAGTTCGGGTGAGGGAGGAATATCCAATCTTGAGGGTTGTCTTGGCTCCCTTATAAAGGAGCGTGTTACCCAGAAGGGAGACTTGACCTGGTCGTGGTATGCTATTTAGAGAGCCTTCAGTTCACTCGTTTTGCTGTTTGAAGTCTCATCACCAATCATTCATTCTATCTACATCATTCTGATACGATCCTCTCAAGATCCTCTTCTTCACTCACCTTCATCATGCCTTCAGTCAACACCTTGATCACCGCCATCGTGGCCGGCCTCGCAGTTGGTACTCAAGCGGGTCCTTGCAAGCCCCATGGCCCTTATCCTCCCCATGGACAGTCCAGCTCTGTTACACATGCTGAAGTAACAACCACGGGATATACTCAACCTCCCATCAAGACTCCCACAGTCCACACCGAGGTGGCGAGCAACTCCGAGACAAAGGCAGCTGAGACCACATCGCTCGGCGCCAACACTTACACCTTGTCTGATACCACAATAGCCGTGGAGGTCAGCAGCACAACAAGGGCCGAGACGGAACCTACCACAGCAGAGGAGGATACTACTACGGCCGAGTCTACTACTGCAGCCCAAGAACCTACAACTGTTCCCGCTTCAACCGTTGCCGAAGAGCCAAGGACCACCCTCAAGACCACCGCATCCACTCCCCCAACCCCCACAACCTCCCAGGTTTCCACCTCCACCTGCCCACCCAAATCCGACCTCACCTGCGGCAAGACAGGCTACTTCGGATCCAACCAAGAAAGCCACTTGCTGAGCCTCCTCCGAGATACCAAGTTAGAGCAGTGCAAGGCTGAGTGTCAGAAGAACAACAAGTGCCTGACTATCGGCTTTGTTGTCGACACCAACCAGTGCGAGCTGTATGACGCTCGTGTGTCTGCGCTCGAATTCAAGGAGGAGACGAATTGGTACTCGATCTATGATGCTTGCTGTTTCGAGTCTGAGAGCCAGTAGAACGGGATAGCCGGTGCAGAGGTTGGATCTGGTGACTACATATGTGTTGGCGTTAGGGTCTCTTGCTTGAGTTTGGAAAGGCTATCTAAAAGTAATAATAATAGCGTACTAATTAATAATTCCATAGTTGCATCTCAATCTCAGCATCATCCATTACTTGAAGTTCCGCTTGTTGTGAGGTTCTGATCCAGTACTATGATATCAGAGCGTCAAAGCTCAAGTCTATGCGCCAGTCTATGAAATTTACTACAGGAATGAACAAAGACTGCGAGTGCTGGAACAAACCCTTTTGTTCTTCTATCTTGCAACACCCGAGCAATGTCTAAGAAGCCGTGCACATTCCCCGCTGAACCTCGCCAGATATTCAATCGTCATGATCGTGTCCCATTTTTCACATTTAGCATCCAGGTCTCCCATTTTATACATTACTTTCCTCATGCTGCAGGGACATTAGGCTGAGCCGTCTCGGCTGGCGCACCGCCAGCCACAGACAGCTCCTCGACCTTCTTTGTCAAATCGCCCTGCTGCGCTTCGGCGTCCTTTGTCGCATCTCCTCCCTTGGTTCCCGGGAATCGAGTGCCCCTGTTCTTGACCTTCTTCTCCTTTTTCGCGGGGGGAGGGTAGGCCTTCAACGTCACATCCTGCCACTCCTGTGACGCCTGGAACTCTGCATAGATGGGAGCCATGAGGTCATTTAGGCCTTGGGCCACTGCGGGCTTCAACATCTGGGGTGTCAACTTGAAGAGGGGTCAGCAGTGATTTTAAGAACTTGGAGGTGACCAAGACGTACCACATCGTTCATGTAATCCTCTTCCATTTGCTTGATGGTCGTGTAAACCAGGGGCTCAGCATCGCGTCTCTCGACCTTGAATTCTCGAACACCATTTTTCAAGCCCGAACCTGGCAACAGGACGTACTCCACAAGGGCCAGCACGCCGTTTCCTTCCACCACCTTGGGAAAACACTCAGCTTTCCGAATCTTTTTGGCCACAGTCTCGGGTGCATCGAGAAGGTCGATTTTGCTGTCTATAAGTGGCAAGTTAGTGACAGTTTAGACCCCAAATCGCGTAGCAAGTACATACTCTCATCACTTGAACTCATCTTGTTGCCGTTCAGGCCAGCAACCATGGGGTTGAGAAGATGCGCTCGCTGGAACAAGAGTTAGCGTGAGCTTAAGATACGCCCAGTCAAAGCACCTGCGTACCTGTCGGTAGCCAAGCTTGGGTAGCCACTCGGTGGCGGCGGCGAACAGCTTCCTCTGGTCAAGGCCACCAAACTGAGCATCACAATCCAGGTACTGCTCGTCCAACACTTGCAGGATAGGGTAGATGAGACCGCTCAGCGGCGCATTCGAAGACTGCTTGACAACCTCGGCACCGGCCTTCTTGGCATCATGTTCCGACACGACTGAGCACAGCTTGTAAACGTCCATGGTGTAGTCGGAAGTGGTCTGGTAGGAGCTGCCAAGGACGAATCGCAGCTGGTCGGTGGGAACACCAGAAGCCTTGAGCATAGAGGTGATGACGAATCTGTAGTACTCGGCACGTTGGGCAACGAGCTCGATTGGGGCCTTCAGGTTGTCGAGGAAGCCGTGGATATCGGCGAGGAGGATGGTAACTTCGCAACCGGCGGCGAGGAACTGCGCAATCTTCATGGCCGGCACGAAATAACCACAGTGAGGTCGACCAGTGGTCGCAGAGCCTTGGGAGAATATTTTAGCATTTCATCTAGCTGTTGGCGCAAACAACACAGGCAACCTACCCCAGTAGATCTTGGGGTTTCGCCCCTCAGCGATGATCGACTCGATAATCTCAGGGTTTAGAACCTCAGCGAGGTTCTCTCGAATGAGGCCGAGCCTCTCCTCGGCTGAAAGATTCGCCATTGTAATACACGTTGTCAGGATGAAGTTGGGGAGAGAAAAATAGGAGGATCGTAGGGGGAAGGACTTTTATTCGGAATGTCGGAATGTCGCCGCTGGTCTCGTTGATTGACTCAGAGGCCACTGAGGCACTGCCTATGTATTTTGGTACCCCGCCAAAACTGAGTTGACCGAGTCTGACGCCCCGCCGGAAAGGAGGCTTATTTTTTCCGTCCAAGGCCAGCCGTACTGTAGAAAACGGTGGTCCATTTCCAGATACGGTTGGCTCAAACGGAGCTTGCATAACTTAATTGTTATGCCGCTGTGGCTGGTGGCCCCGGACGGTGGGCGTGAGGTCGCAAGCTCCAAGCTTGATGTAACAATGAGATACAGAGCCATCGGCTTACCCGTTGGCAAACGGGTACAAGCGTCCAGCCGAGTGAATATGTTCAAGCCAATGGGCTCATATCGTTCGTGCTGAACGCATCTATTGAAACACTTCGCCCATTGAGTTCGGATTTAGAGCACCTCCTTACCACTCACCAATAAGGGCAGCTATTATGTGCCACATTTGTCAGCGTCTTCAGGGCGTTTCGTCTCATCCCTGTCTCGAATCTATCATCGCTCCTAGACTCCAAATCACAGACTTACAACCCTATCTGCAATCCAATCTTTCAAGTCCGACCATCATCAATCCTTTACTTGTTTTCTGTCCTTCTTTTCTGTTATCAAAATGGGCCGGCAAGACCCCCTTCTACCATTCCATAAAACTAGACCCTCAAGGACGAGCAGGCCGGTCAAGGCCGGATTGCTCTCTCAGCTTCACAACCAGCAGCACCATGAACCCCCTTCGACACTCAAGTTGACTCCGCGGAAGGCTATTATAGCCATATTTCTAGCTCTTATGGGCCTCAGTTTATTACATCGGCCAGTCAGTAACCGCTATAATGGCATTCCCCGCTATGGTAATGGCCTCAGGACGCCCGAGGAGCGCGCACGCCATGTCCTCACTACTACGCCCTTGATAGGTGCGTTCCAAGTTCAGCCTGATTCTACAAAAGCACTTTGGGAAGAAGAATCGAACTACACATAATTGTATACCTCTAGACGTTTAATTATTTAACCCTAACATCATGAACAGATGGACATGTCGACTTTCCCCTATTGTTGCGTGCCTTCTATGGTAACCATATATATGACCAGAAGTTCACTCAACCCTTTGAGCAAGGTGAATTTCCTGGCCATGTAGACCTGCTTCGTCTTCACCAGGGCCAGAGTGGCGGTGCCTTCTGGAGTCTCTACGCACCTTGCCCCAAGAACGGCTCCGACTTCTCCAATGAGAACTATGCACCCAGTAAGCGATTCCCATTTTCACCGATATGCCGATCTAATCATGGACAACAGGCGTTCAGTTTACTCTAGATCAAATTGATGTCATGACGAGGCTGCAGGCGGCCTATCCCCATCACTTTTCTGGCAAGGTTGACAGCTCCAACGCCTTCGAAGCCTTCAAGCAGCGCAAGTTGATCTCACCACTGGGCATCGAGGGCTTACACCAAATTGGCAACTCGGCAGCCAATCTCCGCAAGTACCACGACCTCGGTGTTCGCTACGCTACCTTGACGCATAACTGCCACAACAAGTTTGCCGATGCCGCTGTCCTGGACAGCCCTTCGCGTAAGGCCGAGCCCTTGTGGGGAGGCGTCAGTCCTCTGGGGCGTCGTCTCATCTACGAGATGAACCGCATTGGCATGATTGTCGACCTTTCCCATGTTAGGTGAGCTTATCTTATTCATATAAGGTAGCCAAGAGTCTTTTCTAATCAGCCATCGGCAGTGAGGACACTATGCTGGACGTCCTGGGCAACGGGGATGACTGGACTGGCTCTCAGGCCCCTGTAATCTTCTCTCATAGTTCCGCATTCAGCATCTGCCCTCATCCTCGAAACGTCAAAGACCACGTCCTTCAGCTCGTCAAAAAGCGCAAGTCTCTCGTAATGGTCAACATCGCTCCCGATTTCATCTCGTGCGTCGATGCCGGAAACGAGAATGGCCTTCCCGAGTTCTTCCCTCAGAACTCAACCCTTGCGCAAGCCGCTCAGCATATTCTTTACATTGGCAATCTCGTTGGTTTCGACCATGTCGGCATTGGCACCGACTTTGACGGTATTATGTTGGTACCCCAAGGCCTCGAGGACGTGACCAAGTACCCTGATCTGGTAGCCGAGCTGCTTCGACAGGGCGTCAGTAACGTTGATGCCGCCAGGGTTGTCGGCGGTAATCTACTGCGAGTATGGAAGGATGTGGACGATGTTGCGGCTCAATTGCAGTCCAAAGGAGCGCTACCAATGGAGGACGACTTGCCCGAGATCAAGTTTGAGGACGTGCTGGAGGCTTCATTTGAAACTGCGTAGAGTCGTCGTCGCGCCTAAAACACGGCGGTCTAGAAGCAGATTTCATCTGATCGTACACTGTATATACAAGTCTTGTACAATAGGGAGGCGTTCTGGCTTGCACTTCCCCCTCCTGGTAGTTTCCCGTAAGGGCCACCTTTTCCAAATGCGCTGATATGCTGCCATCTTACTGGGATTCCACCTCCTACTTAAACATCAAGAGAAGAGCCTCAGGCGCAATAAACCACCGGCCAAGCCTGAGATGGTATTTTTATCCCCTTCGTTCGATCCTGTTGAGCTTGTTTGCGTTTGAGGTCTGCGTCCTCGTTCGCTGGCCGCGCACCGGCAGACCCATAGCATGACGCCTACCACGGTAGCTACCCATATCCTTCAATCGTCGAATGTTCTCCTGCACCAGGCGTCGGGCGTCTGTCTCTATCGTCATTTGCGATAACTCGGCCGTGAGGGAGGTGACTGTTCTCGGGGCGAGAGAGCCGACTTTGGCGAGCTTGTGGATGGAGTGCTTGGCCATGATGCGAGCAGAGGTCGTGGGCCCAAGAGCGTAGAAGGACTCAAGGGCTTTCTATCGGAGGGAGAGTTTCGTGTGAGAATTGAGGTCGTCGGACCGCAGAGTAAGAGCGTTGATATCGGGGACTTACCTTGACCAGCTTCTGCTCGCCGAAGTTGACACCTAGAATGAACACCTGAGATGGATGGTCAGCAATTGACTCTGCTAGAGAGAAGGGCATTGGCGCAAACGTACCATTGTGACGGCTTGTGGTGGGTATCACAGTCGCATGCCTCAATCTTGAAGTCCAGACTCATGAGGCTCCGGTGCAATTGGAAAAGGATGCACTGTCCGGCTACACCGCGGTTAATCCGCCTGTGCGTCCCGTCTGTCCCGAGAGGGTACGTACAGGTACTCGGTTCCTGACTGGAAGCTGCAGCGGAGTGGGGTACTGTAACGGGGTTAGGTACTTTTTCATCCCCTGAATGTCCGCAACCAGCATGCTAAGCTTCAGTGGGCGTCGGCGGGGGCGTCAGCCGCTGAAACGCGCTGGAACTCGAGCTCCCTCCCCCCAATTGGCGCCAGATCCCCCGGTCAGCAAGCCATCTACGGTATAAGTGTCCCCATCCTGCAGCTCCTCTCTCTCTGTTTCTTGCATCATCACCATCAACCTGACTTGTCAAAACTGCTTCACGACAGTTCGGCAGAGACGACAACCATGTTCAACCTTCGCCGCTTTTTCGCGTCGGCCCTGCTCTTTGGGCTTGGCCTTATGCTCCTCGCCCAGACGGCCGAAGCTGCCAAGGGCCCCAAGATCACCCACAAGGTCTTCTTCGACATCCAGCAGGGCGACCAGAACCTCGGCCGCGTTGTCATCGGCCTCTATGGCAAGACTGTCCCCGAGACTGTCGAGAACTTCCGCGCCCTGGCCACTGGCGAGAAGGGCTTTGGCTATGAGGGCTCGGCCTTCCACCGCGTCATCCCTAACTTTATGATTCAGGGCGGTGACTTCACCAAGGGCGACGGCACTGGCGGCAAGTCGAGTATGTCTTGTCCTTTCTTCTAGGCCGAGGAGTCTATTGGTTAACATGCTTGTAGTCTACGGCGACCGCTTCAAGGACGAGAACTTCAAGCTCAAGCACACCAAGAAGGGCCTCCTCTCCATGGCTAACGCCGGTCGCGACACCAACGGATCGCAGTTCTTCATCACCACCGTTGTCACCTCGTAAGCGACGTTCCTATCTGCTCGAATCAATTGCAGTACTAATAAACGATTAAAGGTGGCTCGATGGCAAGCACGTCGTCTTCGGCGAGGTTGTCGAGGGCTATGACATTGTCGAGAAGATCGAGGCCACCAAGACCGGTGCGGCGGACAAACCCGCTGTGGCGGTCAAGATTGTCAAGAGCGGCGAGCTCGAGGTCCCCCCTGAAGGTATTCACGTCGAGCTCTAAGAGGCAACCCTCGACACAGTTCGTTGCCTCGTCAATCTCATCATTCAAGGCTGGATTGCTGATGCGTAGACCTTCAAGTTTATGGTGAGGCCGAGCCTACCTCGGAAGAAAAGGAATGGTCGTTCTTGCTATAAGCTGGCCTCTTTGCCGTCGTGGCAGGTGTCGTCGTCGTCAGTCTTCGTGCTGTCCGACAACGCTCTCGATTCTAGGTAACTCGGGCTTGGGTCCCAGCGTTAAGAGACAATATAAGACCGGCATATCTCGGATGTACAACGTATTCTGGCTTTCCCGATGTGCATCGCTCACATCCTTCAGATGGATGAAGTCGTGATGAAGTCAAATTTTCCAGTCCATTCCAAGGCAAAGCTACTCTGTAAACCAAGTCGATGTTAGGATTTCTCATAGAGTTGTTTGATAGTTATTCTGTTGCAGCGGCTTTTCCACGTCACCAACGCCCCTGTCACGTGGGGCTGACGACTCACTGAGACTCCCCCGCCATGGAAAAAAAAGTTGTAAGTTACGGGGACAACACCAAATTCAAGCCTCGCTCTTCCCGTCCCGACTATTCATTGACGTTTCTTTTACACTGTTTTCCTGTTGCTCGTCTCAAAAATGAAAGTCCTGAGCCTCAACTTCCTCACCTGCGCCGTCAAGGCCTGCAAGTCCTCCTCGGATTCATACCCGCTTCATCCCAAGGATGCTGAGCTTGTGCAAGATGAGATTGAGGTCAACCCTCAGATGATTCTCAACGTGCTGCCTCGACTTGACTGGGCTGCGCTACGCGTAACCGCCTCGGAGGTAAGTTCCATGTGTTATCCCAAAGCAGTGGAGAAGAGAGTTTGAAACCTTATGGGTGATAAGTTGGTCGCTTTACGGCATTGGAAACGTTCCCTGACATGGTTTGTTACAGCTGGGTTTCCCTCAACTTCCCGAGCAAGCTCCCTCGGCAGAAGAGCTTCAGGCAGACGAAAAGACGCTCAAGGACCTGCACCATCTTCTTCTTGAGACGCAAATGTCGGAGGGCAAGCTGGTGTGTAGGAACTGTGGGCATGAGTACGCCGTCAAGGAGGGCATTGCCAACTTTCTGTTGCCCAGCCACTTGGTGTAGAGGAAGCTACCGACTGGGCTATGACCAAGGTAGCAAATGCATAAGCGAGTTCCGGGAAGGGTATTAGAGGAGTCAGACGGCGCATGAGCATGGGGGGTCGGCTATTTATGATGACAGCGGCTCGTGAGGGGATGCATAGCCAGGGAGATGTCACACCGGAGTTGGGCGTTGAATTCTTTATTACAGCTTCGAATCGCATTTGGAAAAGGATTCGACAAATCTGAAGTCGAGTCCCGTGATTTGGATCCCAGTGCCTATCGTCCTGTCTACACGATGCTCGCAACACGCTGATACTATTCCTCCCATCAAGTCACCAAAGAAACCCAAACTCCATAAGCTGATATACAAATATCGCCCCTGCGGGACAACAGCACTAACGGCAGCATCTGCCGGGTAGGTACAGATAATTTACTGCTGCTTCTTCTGAGCGGCGGGACCCATGTCTTTGTCAAAGGCACCGTAAGATACCTCGAGGCTGGCAAGTGCCCTCAGACCAACACCCAGAATCGAGAACAGGACAATGGCAGTGATGAGGCCCATGAAGATACCTAGGCCAAGAGTTAGCGATGCGCAAGACTGCGAAACATACTGATGCTTTACTTACCAGGAGTGAAGAACTGGTACTTCTGGAACAAGGGACGGTTGTCGTAATGGGACCCGTTGTCGGCCCGCCGCATCATACCGTCCGTGATATCCCTCTTCAAATCCATAGGTACAGGGTCAATGAACTCGGGCTCGTAGACTGTCTTCTCAGGCTTGGAGGTAGCTTTCTCTTCATGGCGAGGGGTACCGACGAACAGGACGGTATAAGACTCCTTCATCCATTTTTCGCTCAACTCCCACAACATGAGGTTTTCTATACTCTCGTCAATACGTGCCCACAATAATAAATGATCCCAAAAATACTGACTCCTGCCATCTTGGTCGTCTTTTAGGGGTTTCAGGAGCGTGAAATGCGGCTCTACGTCCTTGCCTTGCTGAGAGCACGCGGTCCTGATGTAGTTCTTGATCTCTTCCTTCTTGATTGACTCGCCAACAACTTCGGGGACGATGAATTTGCCCTGGACTTGTTCGCGCTTGATAGCCGAGTGGAGATATGGCATCGATTCCAGTCGGCGAAGGTCAGCAGCGTTGGTACCCTCCTGGGCAACCAAGACGTAGTTGTCGGTCGGACATGAGGAAAGGAGGTCTTGGACCTGTTCGAGCGCCTGGGATCGCGTCTGGACATGGTTGGTACTTGGGGCGTCGGGGAACCTAGAATCGTCATCGTTCAGCAAGGAGCTTGAAGCTTGGGAACGGGACACGGGGGGGGCGCGTCATACCCGGAGGTTGAAAACATGACAAGAGGCCATGAGTCTGAAAAGGCGGTCGCGGAGCCGGCGAGCGCCAGCACGCTGGCGAGAATCTGGAGACGCATTGCTGATGGTGTTGCTGTATCTTCGGCGTCGAGTCTGCCTGTCAATTCCAGCTTGTGATGGATGTATGCTGCCAGAGCTGATGCAGCAACGGCCACCTTACGTAACCGCCCTTCTACATGCAAAGCCCCGTTTCTTGCACACCTCGGTGAGGGACCTTAGCAGAACCACCCTGAAACTTTGCGACAGTGGATTTTCCGCGTGCGAGAAGAACAATCCATACCAACTACACCGAGTCTTTCGCCCGTTGCAATTTCTTGGTACCATCGACTGCCTGAGAGCTTGTTGATTTAATCGACCTAACCATGTTCGCCAAACCGAGGCCGAAAAAGAGCGTTCTGCCCCCGCCATCAAAGAAACGAAAGAATACATCTGCCGTTGAAGAAGTCAACTTCGACAACGATGCGCGCCAGGAGTACTTAACCGGCTTCCACAAGCGAAAGCAGCAACGAATCAAGAATGCGCAGGAAGAGGCTGCCAAGAAGGCTCGTCAGGAGAAGATTGAGTTACGAAAACAGGTACGTCTAGCCAGCATACATGTGGGGTCCTTTTCAGTGTCTACGATAGATGCTAAAGTGCGCCGTCTAGGTCCGAGAAGAGCGCAAACGCGAAGTCGAGGAGCATGTACAAACTGTGAACAGACTGCTGAAAGAGTCGGAAGCTGCTGGGGCGGTCGAGCAAGAATCAGACGAGGAGGAAACTGACGAATGGGACGGCTTCCCCGATCAACCCAATCTCGACATTGTCGACCACGAGGATGAGTACATTGACGAGGATCGTTACACAACAGTTACCGTCGAATCTGTGTCTGTAACAAGAGACGGGCTACATAAACCACAGCTCGACGAAAGCGAGGATGGAGATGATAAGAAGGAAGAAGCCAAAGACACAACGGACAAGTCACGACAAGAGGGGCCCAAGAAGAAAAAGAAGAAATTCCGCTACGAGTCCAAGTTCGATAGGCAGCTGACGGAAAGGAAGCGAAGGGCCAAGAACGCAAAGAGGACATGAACGCGTCGCGAAACGAACAGAGGAGGATGCAACAAGCGGACCATAACAAGAATTTACAAAGATACCCTTGAGAAAAGCCAGCTTCGATCAGCTAGTAGAAACGTAACATGCGGCAGCCGCTCCATTCGCTCATCTGACAACACTTTGAAATCCCTGCAACCAAGCAACCACTGGGCGAGTGGATCGCGGCCACTGATACCTGGGAGCTCGCCAATAAACATCTTGCTCCCCGGAGGGTGCGCAAAGGTCGACAGTCGCTCAGATGTTGCCAATCTCGTTCTGGAGATCCTCCAGGTCCTTCTGCAGAGTGGCGTACTTCTTAGACATCTCCTCGTATTTGCCCTCCCACTGGTCACGCTCGCTCTCAAGGGCTTGCACCTTGCGCTCGAAATGTCCAGCCTTGACGTCGGTCTGTCGGAGCCTAAAGAGTTGGTTTGTTAGCTCATGTATCCCCTGGTGTGTACCAAAATCGATCGTGTCCGAAATGGCGGTGGGCAAGGACACCTCGCTAAAGGGCTGACGCACTTCTCGTTGGCCTCACGGAGTGTCTTGTCGGCATCCTCAGCCTCCTCCTCAAGGAGCTGCAGTCTTCGCTGGAGAGTCTCGTTCTGGGTGCCGTGCTGCTGGCCCTCGTCGGCGGCCTTCTTGAAGTCCTTCACGGCGTTCTCGAGCTTCTCGACCTCACCCTCAAGGAGGTTGTTCTTGTGCTGCAGGGAGGTGATTTCTTGCTCTTTCGACAGGTTCTCCTGCTCAAGCACCTTGACCTTGGCCTTGAGCTCCTCGACCTGAGAGGTAGCCTCGTCGGCCTCCAGACGGAGCGAGTTCATTTTCTATCCATCATGGCCATATTAGCATGGGTCGGCGATAGTTTACCCCTCCACAGGGCCCTGGGGAAATATGGCGGGGTAGCAGAGGAGCTTGGGCAACTAACCTCCTTAATGCGGTCCATTTTGATGAGCGACAGAGGATTCGACTTGGTTGAAGAAGAAAAACGGAAGGAAATCTGGCGATGGAGTCAAAAGGCGCGTTGTTCGGATGTAAGATGAAGTGGTCAAGATTCAAGAAAGGGGAGAAGTGATGCCCCTCCACAACTGCCCCGGTGGAGGCCGCGATACGTACCCATCAAGTCCAGCCTCACCTCATTGGTTTGCGGCGGCCAATGGTCTGTGGCGCTCACAGGCGGCGCAACCTCCATTTTTGGGTTGCCCGGTCAGCCAGCACAAGCCAACAAAATACCCCAGCAAGTAATCTAGGGAGCTGGCGATAGGGCCCCTTATCCCTTACCAACTAATTACCTCTTTGATTACACTCCATGACGAGATTATCGTCTGCCTGATTCTTCCGAAAGACACAATTCTGAACACTTGGTTCGCTCGTTTTCGCCATCATGTTGGCAGCGCATCGCGACCAGGAGAACCTGGTTCACAGCCAGCAGGTCCCGACTAAGCAGCAGCACAAGACCCCTGGTGCCCGATATCCCAAGACACCATCTCGATTCCCTCAGAATGATGAGAATGTGCCAACTGCCTTTGCCGGGAAGACTGGGCTCGGGGGGGCAAAGACGTTTCTCGGCAATGGGACGCAACAAGCCTTGGTAACTCCAATGGGTATGTATAGTTTCCTGGGAGCAACAGAGTGCAATTGACTGATTGAACACGCGTCAACAGAGACCCAAGGCCGAGCTCCTCTAGGCAAAAAAACCACCAATGCCAAAGCTAGAACCGGGCAGGCGGGCGGTGGTGTTAAGGACATAGTCAAGGATATTGAGAAGACGCAGCTCAAGCCAACCGCTCAGAAACCCAAACAACGACCAACCGACCTCGCACCACTCGAGTTCCGAGTCAAGGAAGAGCAGAAGGCAATTGAACAGGAAGAGGAGGAGCCTGAATACGCTCCACCAAGGCCCAAAGATCTTCCTTACGAGTCGGATGTCTTCCCCAAGAACCTCTTGACCCTCGAGGGTCTGAAGAAGGAAAACCTTCTCAGGGGCTACTATCAGCATTTCTATAATCCCGTCGACGATGAAGGGGTCTCCCGACAGGACAAAGAATTCCAGGAGACTATGAAAAGGGTTGCAGCCAAGGCCGAGGAGAGGAACAGGCAAGAGACAGACGCCCTCACCTTCAACGTCGACGATCTGTCAGACATTGAAGAACAGACCAAGTCGGCGGCCGCCAGAGATGCTTCTGTAGGAGCTTCAGAGCGGAGAATCAAGGGCATTCGATCCAAGCAACCCTCCAGCCTTGCCTCAAGACGTGCTGCTTCAGCGTTGTCAATCCACTCGGACACCAGCAGCAACACCAACGTCCCGACTGCCGCACGAACAACAAAGACGCGAAAGCCTCTCAGCTCCTTGATCCAGGGCAGAAGACCTGCCGCCCGAGGTACTGTCCCTGCCAAGGCGTCGCATGCTGATAGCGCCACTGGGGAGGCCGCGTCACGAACCACCATCGGCTACAGCCGTGGCAGATCTGCCTCGTCCATGATTCACGCACAAGCTCGCGGAACTAGCGCGACTGTCCGACCTCAGCGTTCGGTGAAGCCTGCCCAATCACTCGACTCTCTTCAGTCTGACCTGACCATTACCCCTGCTCGTCTCCGCCAGGCGGCGCTGAAGAAGCAGGAGAGCCAGCCAAGACCCAAGTTCATGTACATTTTCGATGACGATGGTGAAGACGATGATCTTCCTCCACCGAGCCGTCCTCTTGAGCTTTATGAAGACGAGGAGGAGTTTGAGCTGAAGCTGAGCATTTGAGAGCGAACCTCAACCTGTACGATCAAAAGACAAGGCGTTTAGGGAGACGATCTCATCGAGTTGGACGATTGGTCGATGAGAAGGGGTGTTGCAAGGATTCGTTGATAAGGAGGCCTTCAAAGTGTGCAATGCTTTGGAGACGACGTGTTAGAACCCTTGCTTGGTTTCTGAACAGCTGCACCCGGCCAGTGTCGGTGATGAACGACTTTCATTGATGATGACTTATTATTTGATGCTGTGTTGTTAAAATAGAAATTGTTTGCTCTCAAGAGACTAGTATTTGATCAATCTTTATTGATATGGATTTCATGAATACCTAAGTACCCATGGCCGTAAACGCAACGCCTAACATCCAATACAAACGTCGGAACTGCGTTTGTTGCCTCGAAGCCAATTGTTCCCCCGTGATAAATCTCCGAGGGAAAAGCAGCGGGTACATATATCCATGTAGGCCTTTTCTTGTGGTTTTGTTCGATTTTTAGGTCTCTGAGTCCTTCGTAGCTTGATATGAGATGAGAGGTTGATCTGTAGTACAGTGCTCTTTATTCAGCCTCCCTTGGTGGGCTTTGGAATGCTTGAACAGAGGCAGGCCATGGATGCATTCATGCATGATGACGGATCACATCCAAGCGCTTATTTCATAATTTCGGCGTAAAATAAAACACCCCGAAAAAGGAACGACAAAGAACTGCTTAAACTGCTGCTGCGGGTGTTGGCATCGCTTGACGTGGATCTCAAGGACGTTTGCAATCAAAGAAACGATGGATGCCACAGTCTAGGATCAGAAGCTGAACGCCACGATTGTCCCGGCGCGGTACAGCAGTGGGCGGGACGCGTTAATGGACACCTCACCAGGAATACCCCGTCAACCGTGTATTGACCCCGTGCACGGCCTCCAATCAGGGAGAAACAAGCCTCCCTAAGCCACCCACACCCCCCAAGGTGTGGCTGGGCACCTCTCATTACCGCTCCGTATCCCTGAACCAAAAGTCAAAGCCTGGTCAATCGTCAACTTCCTTGGTCGTCAGCCATTTTTCCTTCTCCCACCAATTCCCCTCGCCTTGCTCCACGGCCTGGAGATTGCTATCGATCGTCGCTATCGACTCCTTCGCGCGCGTCGCCATTTTTTGACAACGCCCTGTTCTCCAGGCCCTAGCGACGTTTTCTCCTTTACCGCCGCAGAGTCGGTGGATGACGCTGCTCCGCTGCACTCTCTGCCACATCCACCTTCGACGTCCCTCGGTCGCGTGAAGCCTGCTCCCGCGCCTGAATTCTGCAACCTCCTCGCTTCCGCACTCACCACAACCCCGGCTGAGTCCGCCCCGAGGACGCACATATCCCACTGTACGGTGTGTACCGAAAGCTCCAACCCAAGGATATCATGGTTGGAGCACGGTGGAGGAAGTAGGAAGAGCGCATCGTTACGATGACTCGCCCGCCAGGCGCGAGCTTCGCGCAGTTCTTCCCCACAGCTCCAAAGGTAAAGGCCCAGGCCCAGAGTCGCGCAGACGGTGAGAGAGACCGCGATCGTCCCAAGACAGCATCGACATCGGCGTCTATCAACGGCGCCTCGGACTCGTTGCCAGCATCCGCTGCGTTAGATGCCGACGCGAATGCTTCAGCCAGGCCCGTGCCCGGCCACAACGGCCATTTTTCTGTGTCAGATGCCCTTCCCGCAAACCTTGACGACAACGAATCTCCCCTCGCAGACATTCCCAGCACCGTCGACTCGGCCAGCTCATACAGTAGCGCGGCCTCGTCCATATTCAGCACATCCGCCCGGCACGGCGCCGCGGCGACCACAACGGCGTCCCGCCTCCCCACCTCGAGCCTCACTCCCATCGCATCCAAAGATTCGCCCTCCAACTCCTCGGCTTCGGCCCCCACAAAGCCAGACATGGCTGCACCCTTGACCGCCGATCGGGCCGCGAGACTCTCCTCTTACAATTCCCCGGCCGTTGATCTCAATGGCTCGATATCAGACAAACTCCCCGCCATTGAGCGCGTTCCGGCTCGAGATCGCATGCCCTCCGTCAAGGGCGTCAAGTGCACCTATGATCCGCTCCTCGATCGAGTACATAATAAGAGCGTCAGCAGAAACACCAAGCCGACATATAAAGAGTTCGGTCGGGTACGTACAATTATACCTTACTCCCTTAGGGGGGGCGTCATCTGTGGTGAAGAGACTCATGGCTAATGAAACTGGTTAGGATGATGACGCTCCCCCTACAGATCCTCGGCTGTCCAAGCCGGGAGGTCGCTTAGGATATATCAACACCGATTATTATCTCCCCAAAGCGCGACTGCGACCAGCGCCTGAGAATATCAAGCCTTACCCTTACGACCCCAAGACCTCCATTGGCCCCGGCCCACCAACACAAATTGTGGTGACAAGGTATAATCCGCTGGTCCCTTTCAGCAAAGTGACGGCCATCTTTGCCACCTTTGGCGAAATCGCCGAGAGCAGCAACAAGATGCACCCAGAGACCGGCAGCTACCTTGGATTCGCAACAATCCGCTACCGCGATTCGAAGCGCCCTGACCGGCCCCGCGTTTCCGCCATCGATGCAGCTCGCCGAGCCATGCGAACTCGTGGCATCAAGGTCGATGCTGACGTCGTCCGTGTTGAGTATGACCCTGAGGGTCGCAGGAGCCGACGAATGCTAGAGGAGCATCTCAGGAGGGAAAAGGAAAAGTTCGAGATGAGGGAGAAAGACAGGCTTGCACAAGCAGCCAAGGAGCCTCCTACAGGCCCAAAATCTGGACCGGCCCCAACATTTACGAGGGCTCCTCCCACCGCTCCCAAGGGACCGGCAGCCCAGCGACAGCCCGCGACACCCGGCACGCCGCAGCCGGTAACAATTCCAGCGCAACCCAAGGGGCCGGTTGATATTAAGAACCTTGCACCCCAGCTCGCGGACGACCCATACATCTACATCACAGGCGATAGTGTTCCCGTTTTGACAAGCATTGTGCCGCACATGAAGAAGCGGTTGAAGAATTACGGATTCGAAGACATTCGCGTCGATAAGTCTGGGTACTACATTGTGTTTGGGAACTCGTTTACCGGCAAGTCGGAAGCTGAACGATGTTTTCGTGCTGTTAATCACACCGAATTCTTCAACTACGACATGGCCATGCAGCTCTGCCTCCCCCGTCCCCGCCGGCCGGATGAATCTTCTGGTCATCACCACCGGTCCAGCGCAAGCCCTGACCGGAAACCTCGCACTGAGGCACGGCATCCCGATGAGAAAGATAGGCGACGGCGGGAGGAAGAGGCGGACCTCGAAGAAGAGAAAAGGCAGAGGGCTAAGAACTTCGACCCGGTGATCGAGGCTGTGGAGGTTGTACGTCGTGAGATGACTGAGCATCTTATCCGACACATCCGCACAAAGGTTGCCGCGCCAGCTCTCTCGGACTTCCTAGATCCTGCCAACCACGCTGCCAAGCGACGCAAGTTGAACATTGAGCATCCTGATGACATTGACGAGATACCGAGTATCGAGGACGGCAATGATAGCTCGCGCGTGGGAACTCCCAACTCACGCGCAGACCCCATTGAGCGGCGAACCGGTCGCCTAGAGCCCAAGGCATTACCGAGAATCCGCAAGACAAAGATCAAAGGCCAGGCCCAAAGAAGTGCCTTTGTCGATCCCTTTTCACGCCAGCGGCCCCCTGTTGCCCGGAATGCCTTCCGCTCGCTTCATCACCGTCTGAGAAGCTTGGATAGTGATGTCGAGTCTGATGATGACACTGACACACGTGCGTTGATGACTCGTGAGACTGAGGAGCCCGAATCTCGCCCTCGCAGCCGGATGAGCACTGATGACGAAGCCTCCAAGGACGACTTTGCCTCCTGGGGACCAGGCGAGGACGACTCCATGACTGAAGCTAGCTTCGCCATAGCAGATCCTTTAATGTCTAGAAAACGGAAGCTCGATGCCTCGGTCGGAACCGTCTTCAAGCGCCAAAAGAAGACAGACGAGGAGCTTTTCGGTATCAAGCTTGGACAACTTGGCTCCGGCCTCGTGACCCGGGAGGATTCTGTGGACATTATCCCCGAACCAGAAACAGGCGATGACCTGGAAAGCCGGGTGTCACGGTCTGAGACCCCAGTGTCCATTGTCGGCAAGACCTTGAAGAAGAGACCTGCCAAGTCAAAGAAGAAGACGAAGAAGGCGGTGTTTGAGGAGCGCGAGGCTCTGAAGCGCCAGATTGAGACAGATTCTCAGCTTGGTGATGAAGAGGAAGAAGTCGTGGAAGCTCCAAAGGTTGAGCAGAAAGTCGAGGAAGAGAAGAAGATGCCTGTGGAAGAGCCTCCTCCGGAGCCACCTATGGAGAAATACGACGAGAAGCTCTTATCGACGGAACCCCTGACACCAGCCATGATATTACCTGACGGCTTCAAATTAGACCTGTCGCTCTTCCAGGGGTTGGCACTTGGTACCAACGACAAGCCTGACCTAGCAAAACTTACCAAGAGGTTCAGCGTCAAAGATATCGGCAACCCAGAGCTGTGGCTATGGCAGCGCAATCGCATCAGGGAACTCAACTCGGCTGATGGCAAATCAGAAACACCCGTCTCTATCGAGGGCTACTATGTGCCAAATCCTACGGGCTGCGCGCGCACGGAGGGTGTCAAGAAGATTCTCAACTCAGAAAAGTCCAAGTACCTACCTCACCATATCAAGGTGCAGAAGGCGAGACAAGAGCGAGAAGCCCGCTACAATAAGTCGGGCAAGGACACCGCAGCCGCAGCCGCAGAAGCCGCCAAACTCGCTGCCGAGAAGCTCATCGCCAAGGGCAACTCTCGGGCGAACCGCGCCACCAACCGTCGCTACGTAGCGGATCTCAACGACCAGAAGAAGACACTCGGCCAGGACTCTGACGTGTTTAAGTTCAACCAGCTTAAGAAGCGCAAGAAGCCCGTCAAGTTCGCCCGCTCGGCCATCCACAACTGGGGTCTGTACGCTATGGAGAACATCGCCAAGGACGACATGATTATCGAGTATGTCGGCGAGGAGGTTCGACAACAGATTGCCGAGATTCGCGAGAACCGCTATCTCAAGAGTGGCATCGGCAGCAGCTACCTGTTCCGCATTGATGAGAACACCGTCATCGACGCGACCAAGAAGGGTGGCATCGCGCGGTTCATTAACCACAGCTGCATGCCCAACTGTACCGCGAAGATTATCAAGGTCGAGGGAAGCAAGCGCATTGTCATTTACGCGCTGCGCGACATTGCCATGAGTACGTTCCCCGGCTTGACACCCTTTCCCCCTTGCAAATTGCTAACAAATACCTACAGACGAAGAGTTGACCTACGACTACAAATTCGAACGTGAAATCGGCAGCCTCGACCGTATTCCCTGTCTCTGCGGGACGGCGGCATGCAAGGGCTTCCTCAACTGATACTATAATACATTTCTTTTCGTTCCATTTCCCCCTCGCATCATCCTCGACGCCACCACGGGGTGTCCGACCCCTTCACGGCGGGTCGGCCCGTCTGGGGCGTGAGAGAAAGAGAACAAAAACTAAATTGGCGCGGGTGTCATTCATGAAGGCGTTGGGAAGGGCAAAGGCAGGGGTGGGAGGTGGCTCAAGAGTTCATTTGGTCAATCCACGAAAGAAGGGAGAAAGCGGAGGGGCGGAGATCTGTGCAAGCTGCTATCACGGCTTGGTCTTTTTAACAACTGCCGAAAAAGGGGCTGGCTCTCTGTTTTACTAGGTATCCAGGGCGGCATCCAATCATCCAGGGTGCTTCGACGGGGCGTTCAACCGGCCAGTGCCATGCTTTTTCTATTTCCTTCTCTTTAATCAACTGGGGCGAAGGTCGTCTGGCTGATCCTCTCCTGTATATACCGAACCACCTCAGCGCCAGATAGATATGGAGTTATGGTAACTCTGCCGCAAGCAAGGAAATGAAGTCGAGCATCAATGCTGCAAGACAAACTGCTGCGAATTGAAACCACTTATAAAGTACTCAAAAACAGTGACTTGGTATCGCTATGCAATGGCACAGGGGAGTGTAGGTACTGATCCCCTATCTTTCTCCCCATTATATCCACAGCTTTTGTCCTCCCCTTTTATCGTACTTCTCACCCCCATGTTGAACCCGGTTGTATGTGCCCCGCCCAAAACGGGCTGCTTAGAAACGATTCCGGGTTTATTCCCATTCTTCTTTGGGCTCGATCTCGCTGGCTTGATTTGCGTTTCTCGTCCACTTCCTCGTAGAAAACCCTTGATCAATCTTGTTCGTTCTTCACCCTGACCCGTCGTCGGTCGCCGACGTCTGGAGGCGCCCTGGGCCCAAGCATCCAATCCTGCATTGCCAACCATTCACTCCAGTTCGATTCAGCGCCTTGTATCTCTTCCTCGGTGACGTTTTGCAAAGGTCTCAAGAAGGGAACAGTCTGCCCACCAGCCATGTCGTACTGAGATTTGACTTTAAGCCAAGTATCGCTCTTTGCGGCAAAGAGGTAGTTTCTACGTTCGCTCTCGTGGATGGGTCCGATGCCTTGTAGCCAGTCATCTCCGAAGAATCCATGGAGAACGGCAGGGGAGTCGAAGCCGGTTACTACAAGACGACGAATGTAGGGGATCAGGGTGACTGAAGACGCTGTGGGAAGGCCGAGAGGTAGAGTACCGGGAGCTGCTGCTCGAGCAGATGATGATGAGGGTCCCGGCACCGGCCCTGGACCGGAGCGAGTGGGCGTCACAGGAGGAGAAGTCCCTCTCTGGAAGGGTAAGAGAATGTTGACGCAAGCGGCCACGGTCTGAACGGGGGCGCTGTACTGGGCGTGGTCGACGAAGTAGCGCAGGCAGGACTGGAATTTGGGGTACCATTCAAAGATGTCGAACTGGGACTCCTGGAACGGCTGTATAACATGGATGTTAGCTCAAGTGAACTAGGTTTGAGGCGGGACAAGCCAAGAAACGGTCAAAAGGCCAGTAAGCGGGGTTAGGGAATGGACCACGTACGCTTTGGAATTGCATGGACATGATGGCTGGCGGTGGTGGGTTCAGGATTCGGTTGGGGTATCCGTCATGCTCCAAAGAGCAGTTTAAGTGTCTTCGAATCAGGAACGGCTGGGGAAAAGGCAGCATAGAGTCAGAGAATGGGCGTCTCTCACGGCAAGACTGCCTGGACGAGAATAAGTGTGCGGACACTCTGCAGGCCTTCAGCACAGGAGCCGCAAGGTCGAGGGCGAGGAGTCCGTCCAACAGCGGGTACTTGACACTGTTGAGACAAGCCCGGGCCAGGACGGGATCAGCGCCAGCGGTGAAAGTGAGGGCACGCAGCTGAGAGCGGTTGCAAGCGCTGGGCTAGCGATTGGTTGGAGTGGGTGGATTGTAGATGGACCCCCGTGTAAGTCGATTCGTAACGAGTTTGTAGAACACCGAGCAAGGTACGGAATGACAGGTGAGGCAAGCTGTCCGCAGCTGAGCCAGGACAGGTTGAGCCAGGCCAGGTTGAGCCAGGCCAAGAATAGAACGGGTCTCGGCTCCAGGAGACGTCTGCCTGGATCTGTCTACAAGATGGAGCGTGGAAGAAGACAGACAATGCTGGGCTGGGCTGGCAGAGGTATTGCCGAAGTGAGACTAGCAGAATGCAGCAACGTCTGTATAAATCCGAGTCGATGTGGGAGATGAAGCAATTGTTGTGAGAGTTGGCGATGTCTACCTGAAGATGTTTGGTGTTGAGGGGCGAAGAGGATGGAAAGCTTTGCTGAACGAAGATAATGGAAGAAGGTTTACACCATGGCAAGTGCAAAGGATTCAGTGGTTGCTGTCAAGGTCGCTGTTGCCTTTATTGTCTTCATCAACGGTCAATAAGGTACTTGGATACCTCGAGTGTAGAGAATTAGGCCTAGGTTGGTACTGGAAGCAAGCAGGGTGGGAGTGCCGGATATTATACCTTGGGTAGGATGGGGATCGTGGGCTTGACGAGGGGGAGGAAGTCGCGGGTCGAGGTTGCGAGGTTGTGTACCTTAGCTTCCAAGTTGCCTTGCCTTTCTTTTCTCCCTCGGTCTCTCCTTCCTCCGAAACTACCTACGTAACCTACCTACTTCACCTGCCCTAGCACGCTACTATTGGATACCTCTTTCCTTATTCCTGTCTCCCTTTCTCGTATGCCCGCCCAGTCAGCCGAATCACGAGTAGTATCCATCTTGAGAGAAAGTGACAAGTGATACCTACCTACCTTACCTAGGTAGGTACCTAAGCGAGCATTTAGCCTTTGTTTCCTTTCTATCGACCCTCGTCCATTCTCCTTCAACCCCCAAGCATCCAATGCCCGTCATATCACCCATGATCCATGATCCATCACCAACACACCAAGTGCCGACTAAACCCGCCGATTCGATACCTTTCCCCTGGGGCAGACCCACGTCCGCATCCACGACGGCGTTCAAGCCCAAGCCTAAATACGGTGGTACAATCCGCACGCCCACACTCGTTATCCGGGCCCGCATGGTCCGCTCACCTCTGAGGAGGACCCTTGGTGCTGCACAAGCTCATAATAAGAAATCCGCCAGCGACAGCCTTGCGTTGCCACACACTCGTTGTGAATGCAGCACGGCATGGATCTTCTGGTCTCGGCTGCCGCCCAATGCAGCAGGTTTCCAGGGCCTCTCACCCGGACGATCGCCTCCCGTGCGCGGGAGAGCAGCGTTTACATACAACAAGGAATACAAACAACCCTGGCAAGCCTGCGTCCATGCGCGCGTATGGAACTGCGTGTCATTACTGTAGATACATACTGCCGAGGCTTCCATACATCCCTGTTCAGCCAGGCGGCGTTCCCGTGCGCTTGAATAGCTTGGTGGCTTGGCCATGACGCTTTATCCCCTCGACGGCTGTGCTCAACAGCATGGACTTACATCCGGGAAACGCGAGCGTCCCGGTCCAGGCATTCAATCGCTGTTGTGCATGCATGTCTGCGATGCTGTACCGTGGTCTTGGGCCCGAGCTCCGATCTCTGTCAGTCCGCTCTTAATTGGGAAATCGACGTCAGCGCCCGCGACATTTTATTCTTGCTCAACAAAAGCGACCCAGGGCTGAACACCATCGAAAAGACCCCAGTCAAGCTCAAGACACCCAACGGGGATGCGGGCACAGAGGCTTGTCACCTGCTGGGTCTTCTAGGCGCAACAGGGGTTTTGACCTCCAGGGGCTCTGGTTGGCCAGTTGCCAGATCTAAATGCCTGTTCGAGATAAACGAGGTTTACAGACCTCTCAAGTCCCATTCCCCCAAGTTCACTCAGCAGCATCCCGCCGGAACGCACCCGGTGTCATTTGACTCGGCGGACCAGCGTCAATCATCAATGTTTTCTTGGCCTGCAGCTGGCCCAGCTCCCCGGCAAGCCATTGTTCTCGCCGCACCGAGAATTGCCTTGAGCTGCCCCTCTTCCCGCCCAGTTTATGGACCAAAGTCTGCCATCGCAGAACATTGACGGCGTACAACGGAATTTGACCAGCAGCAAGGGTGCGCATGTTCGAGAGACAAAAAGCAAAGGAAAAAGCAATGCCATGACGATGTCACCCTGGCACCCGATGGACCCAGTCGATTGGAAATGATGATTTTCTCCCCTCACCCATCACCCACCACCTACAAGTTTGGGCCTCATGTTCATGCTCATGACTGGCGAATCGAGCCGAGCCGGACGGAGGAACGAACTGTTGAACAACGCCAATGAAGTGGCCAAGGACCTCCTACGTAGCTTTAGGCCTCAGGTCGTCAAGGATGGCGATGATACGCCGCGCGGGTGATGAGCCCCATCAAGCAAGTTCAGAATGACGATGTAGCCTCTGTGGGGCCTTGTTCAGCTCTCGACTTCACTTGTGGAAGATTGTCTTTCAAAGCGAGTATGTTCCAGCCTTCCAGGGCAGTTTACCTTCGCGCCGCACTAATGGCTTAGTCTGAGCTCTCGATTCCAACAAAGTCAGACAACATTGTCCTTTCCATTGACGCCTGGAATAGGTGACCTGGACTCTGGGCCCTCGAGTCCCAAAGGAAACAAAGAAAACTCTGATTGAATGGCATCCGGGGCCCCTGATGGTTTTTTTGCCACTAGTCGGCCCACTCGAATCACAAGTGGACTTGGCTGTCAGGAGTCCTTCGTTCCCAAACCCAACCGGTTGACCTTATGGATAGGTGAATCCCACCAGCCACGCTGCCCCAGCTAGTTCCCTTCACATCTTCGCCAGTGGATAGCTAGCAGCTGGACGCGCCTGTCAATGCGAGAACGACGTGGGATTCGCCGAGAGTTTAGGGGACCTGATGTCTGGGCGTCGCGCAGCGTTACTGATTGGCTGTGGACCCCTGGCGTTCCATCGACATGCCCATCGAACAGGGCCTGGCACCAGTTGAGCACACCAGCACCTGGATAGCCGGATCACGGGTCGCATTTTTCAGCTGCGTCTTGCTCCGCCAGATCTTGCTTGAGTCGAAAAGCAACAACCTTGCCATGCCCCCACAGCACCCCGAGACAGGCAGAGCAGTATCCGTACAGTAGCGACGGCAGGGCCGGCTCCCTGGAAACCGCAAATATGCAATGTAATCCTACATGTTAGCGCAGGAGGCGCCACCAAATAATGCGGTTGAACGACAGCGACCTATTTGGGATACCAGCCGAGATACTGTCTGTCATCCATGTCCAGACGTACCAGGCCTAGATGCCTATTTCACATAATCGTTACGAACCCACACAATACCCTTGCTATGAGCTCCATCTACGAGGTTCTGAGGGTCCAATGGTCCATATCTGGTTCCAGCTGAAAGTTGCATGGGGGGCAACGAAGTAACATCATTTGCATCATTAGCATGAGAGATGCAGGTGGTCCTTGGCGAATCATTGGTTTGGGTTCCTAGATCTCGGGTGGCAATCTCATGCGATCTGTCAACTTACCTGAAGAAGGTTTGGCGTTCTCCCTTGCAGAGTGGTAAGGTGGTTTGACACCTTGGTCCAGTGAAGGGCTGTAAATGCTGGGACACGATCGAATAGTTGCAGACGGCAACTTCAACGTCTTGGCGGGCCAGTGTCAAAGTCACGTCATGGTGCGACGCATGTTGGCAAGAGATTGTACAGCTGCCTCGTCAAGGTGGATTGCAGGATAAGGCAGTCAGCCATATCTGTCGGATTCCACTATTGGGAGGAGTTCGAAGCGTACAGTACATGTGGGAGAAAGGGTGCCGACGATACTCGGACTCGATGCCAGTCTCTCACGGTATGGTGAGACGGGACGATGGGCGACGTTACTTTTGCCATGTTTTCGATGCTGCCAAATGGCTATGGACCCGACGATCTCGCTCATCAATGAGGCTCATGTAAGTTTGGCATGGCTTCCGGACTACATTGGAGAGGAAAGAGAAAAGACGGGGCGGTAGAGGTGCACGACAGGCAAGCCACCAAGCAATTGGATTTCTATAGGCCAGGCTGAGGCCAGGGAGAGTCTGACAGCCACGCCCCCGATTGGGACCCTAGATTGGCGCTGGGTGGCCGACATGTGGTATCGAGGGGCTACAGGTACCCAAAGACGGTTCCAGGGCTCTGGGAATGGATGATCACGGTGACGCTCTGCGATGTGCTGGATCGGGCGCACGCCGGATCTCCTGTGCTACCCCAAGCCAGCAAGCATTGTCGCAAGGGATCCAAGGGATCCAAGGGATCCGAGAGTTACACAAGCGATCTCTTGGACGCCAATTCCAAGCCTCAAGCCCCCGGTTACGTATAGCACAGCAGATCTGAGCCGTGTAGGGCTGGCGAAGGCTGACGAGGGATTGGAAGAGACCAGTACTGTTCTAATTCGATGCCCATCGCCTACGCCACGGGTGGTGATCTCTCGAACTGGCGGGTATGGCTTCCGACGCAAAGACGCCACGACCGGCGGCTTGTCACCTTGTGTGACGCGAATGTTTGTCCTCACCAAAGATGTTTGATCTACCGTACCGCCGTTATTGTCGACGCTCACGTCTCGGGTCGGTAGTCATGTCGGGGCCGAAAATTTACGGACTCTGATAGTGACCTGTCAGATGCAAGAAATGGGAAGCTCTCGCAAGAGCATCACTCGAGGCGTTTGCAGTATGCGCCCATACGCCGCCCTGAGCGCGTCACCAACGTCTCCCTCACAGCCGAGAATTCCTGTGACATCCTCATCTCATAGCCCCCGCTGGTGTTGCTGCTTCACCAGCGGGAAGCTCCATCATGGCCATGCAATGCAAGGGAGAGGCGGTTGAGAATCATTGGCATTCGTACCCTCCGGATGAACTCGATGTGATTGATCTACCGGGCTCTATCCTCCCGTGAGACCACTGCTTGGTCTACTCCCTGGTGGCTATGACTATCCGTACAGCAGGGCTAACAAGGCGTCTGTCCAGACTCAGATGAGCAGATGGCTGTATAGCCTTGTCAGGTGTTGTTGCTTCATGTGCTGGAGTCTTGATTCGCTCGGCAAAAGGAGTAGAGTCGACTGCAAGCTTGCGTGATCAATACGCATCTAAGCAGCGAGTGCTTTTCCTAACAGCTCCTTGGCCCGGTCGCTGTGGTTCATCCCAAGAGCTAACTGCTGCCCCATTTCACCCATCTTAACCCACGTCTTTTGGAGAATTCCCACCACCTTGTCCTCGTCGATGTCCGGCTTACTCTCAAAGTCGTCAAACTGGTCATCGAGGAAGACCAAGCAGGCCACGTCCTCGAGAACCTGGGTCTCCTCATCGGACTTGAGATTCTCCTTCCGGATCAGAGCGGCCACGCGGGCGCGATCCTCGTCCGGGATTGGGGGCTGGATGTCCGGTGAAGCGAGCAGCTCAGCGACTTGAACGGCGGCCTGGGCCTTGAGCTTTGCTCGCCAGGCCAGGTAACCCGGGCGGGTCATGGGATAGCTGCTTCGCGGAATCTCCCACCTGTGGAAGTTTACGAGTTTGTTAACCAACTTGGAGTTGAAGATGGGATCAAGGGACAAACCTCCGGAAGTGCTGGGCTCGACATGCGAGCTGCAGCACGGGACTGGCATCTGGGCATCGGAGAGCGAGCCACTTGGTCATCTTTCGGGCATAGTGGAGCTCATACGGCCCGGTGTTGCCGTCGAACCCCGGGGCTGTCCTGGGGTCCTCGGCGTGAGCGGCGTCGATGAGCTCGAGGCCGCGGGCATGCTCGGCGGCGAGGGGAGGTAAGACGTCGGTCATTGTGACTATACTTTGTGTGTCTGCCTATAGACTCTGCTCGACGAGTTTTCTGAGTCTTTTCTACCAACCAAACAAGTGTTTGATGACAGTGAATTGGGCTTATCGGCGCCGAGACAGAAAAGACTGCGAGCCAAGTGATAAGTTATCTTGGTTCTGATGTTGAACGAGCTGTGAGATGAGTCAGCAAAGTCAGCGACAGTCTTATTGGATCTCCCTCGGTCTAAACCTTGTATTGGGTCCGAGATATTTCAACAATGAGAAGTGAAGCACAGCCGATTAGCAGCGGTGGCGATTTGAGTTGCAGCAAGCTTTGGGTTGTGATTCAAATGGCCCATAGCAGCCCATAGCAGCCCATTGCAAGTTGGATGCTTCATTGTCGCATACATTGCTGCATATATAGTCCTATTGAATACAATGCCACAGCCAATACAATACCTAGCATCCATACTCGCTGCCGCCGATGCACAGCCAAAGCGAAAAGCATTCGCGTTGCCTCTTGCACCGTCAGGCACCGGCAGCCTCTAGCCTCCACTCCTAAGGCGGCTCTTCGGAGAAAGGTGCTACAGACTGAAGTCGAGCCTATTTAACTCCTCCCGCAAGAAGTGCAAAGCTGATTCTCTTCCTCTCAACCTTCCACCTCCCCAACCCAGGAGCCCTTCTGAGATTCCCCGCCTTCTCCCACCTTCGAAGCATCGAGGCGGCCGCCTATCGTCTTTTTGATATCGTGCTCCCCCTTGACGATAGCCTCTTGTGCTTCATCGAGCTCCCAAGTCTAGGCCTCGCCCGTTCTTGATCTTGCTCTTGATTCAGCTGAGTCTCCGCAAGTAAGAGCCTTGCCCGTGACACCTCATATCCTGACTGACAAGTGTAACAAGACACACCGTCACCCGACACTTCAACACCGCCGAGTGTTGTATTCATCCTCATGTGTCCAACTCCCCTTTCCCCAGAGAGCTTCCACCTCTCCATCACCAACACCCTCATGGGCCATGATGCCATCGTGCCAGGCCGCACCGAACTCGAGGCACCCGACGCCCCCCAGCGACCAGTTGAGCTTGACAGCACGTCCGGCCATGAGGTTTCCTCCTCATCGGCGGGTAACGACTCCTCTGGATGCGACTCGAACGTATCCTCCTCAGAGGGTGAGAGCGTGTGCGCCAACAAGTGCACAAAGAACAAGTGCGCAAAGCACAAGTGCGCCAAGATGGGCCACCGTGCCAAAGTCATCAGCTCGAGCGAGGGGGGTAGCTCCGACAACGCTGCCACTACCGAGTCCTCGGGCGAAACCACTCAAGAAAGCCACAAGACGTCTTCCAAAGATAAAAGGAACAAGGGCAAGAAGGCCAAAGGAAAGTCTTCGACTGAAGCGTCTAACAACGAAACTACCACCGGGAACGAATCCTGGGCAAAGACTGAGGCCTCGACAGATGCCGATACTACAGGCCAGTCGTCCGAGGCCTCTACCTCGGAAGCAAAGTCCAGCACTGCCAACGACGATCCGGCTTGGTCCATCTCCCAAGATTGTCTCCTTCGGGGGATGAAGGAAGGCAACGCAACATGGGCCGAAATCGCCACCGCGCTCGGAAAGAACAAGAACGAGGCCAAGGCTCGCTGGAAGGCCATCCAGGACCAGCCTGCCCACACGGAACCAGACACTGGTCGTTCTAGCGCTGCAGACGAGACTGAGGGCGATACTCATGCTGAGGGTACTCATGCTGAGGGTACTCATTCTGAGGGTAATGACAAGTCCGACGGCAAGGTGGACGAGGAAGAGGACAGCCCCAAGAAGGGCAAAGGAAATGCCAGGGAGAAGTCCAAGAGCTCCGTTCAGAACAAGTGGCACAAGGGCGTCCGCAACGAAAAGATTGCCGCCGAGAACAAGAAGGCCAAGGCTAAAGCCAAAGCTTCCGAGCAAGATGCCGTCACTTCCTCGGGCGAGGAAGCATCCTCCGAGTCCTCGGGCGGCCCCTCCTCCGAATCGTCGTCGCAGCTCGGCTTCCTCGACCCCGAGAAACGTCGCGAGATGCGCTACCTTCAAGACCACGTCTACAAGAAGCTCTACCCCGCCGACATCCATCCTGAGCCAGACGCCTACTTCGGTAAGCGAGACTGCGATCTCCTCGCCGCTATCGACAGCAAGTACAAGAAGTCCCGCTGGCTCGAGATGCAGGCCAACTTCTACAACGTCACGGGGCGCATGGTCCCACTCGAGGCCATCCGGGCCAAGTGTGAGCGTGCTGAGGAGGAACAGGCAGAGCGGGCTGCTAACCGGAAGCTCGCGGGTCGGCTCAAGAAGGTCGAGAGCTGGATTCAGAAGCAGGCCAGGGGCGAGCTGGAACATGCCGAGTTTTGAGTGAGCAAGAGGCTATCTTGCCCTGAATGTGCTTTGTTTGTTGCCTGCGTGACCCTCACGGGTCCGCAAATAGGATGGCTCTCGACGTAAACACACGTGTCGGTTGCTGTGATTATCGAGCCCACTAGGATCGATCCAGGCGTTTGAGGAATCTGTGATTTTGGCGTTAGGGGATAAACGGATATTCGACCGACTGTGCCCAAGTCGATAGCCAAACAAGACGTGTCCATCGTCCAACGCTGCTGAGTAGAATCAAATAAACGAGCCGGGGCAAACGTCCTGGGTACTGTCAATAACATGCTAATCAAACATCTATCAGACAAGCCCAATCAATGCAACCAATGCAACCAATGCAACCAAAATCTCAACAACACCCTCTCTATTTTCCCAGCCGCCATATAAATGCAACTTAGCCAAGCGCCACAGTAGCAGCCGAGCTTCTGCCAAGATGAAAACACATGATACATAGATGGACGAATATTTGAATACACATGCATGCAAGAATCCAGAAATAATTTGGGGTATCAAATAACAGAGTAGAAGCGAACAAGATGAAACCCGTCGCCAAAATCACTATCGCGTTGCGTCAAGATGGATGCGTCCGTGGCTGAAGAGTAACAAGACCGACAGGCTTTGAACAACATCTGACGCCATTGTGGCCCATCTCCCTCTCACTCATACCGAAGCCTTTGGATGCTTGATGTCGGGTTGGCCGTGAATGTGAATGGGCCTATGTATGTGCGGTGAGCTGATGCGATCCACACACGGAATGCGGTGCGGAACGGGCCGCCGAGGGTGAATCAACCTAAGCAAGTATTACTTGGCGTGCCGTAGTGACTCAAAATCGTCCGTGACAGCTCAACGCTGGTGTAGTGCAACGAGGTTCGAGCCCAAGCAGTCACTGTCTGTCCCTGCTCATACCAAGTCGTCGATGCCCCGAGCAAGAATCCAGGCCGGACGTGAGGCTTCCCACGAGTGATGCCAACTCAGCACCTGCTGTTAAAAAGATTACAAGTTTTGAACAAATTTCCCAAGCTCATTCTTCATATCGGATTTTCCATCCCAGGAGGGGGCGTAGCTCTGGGCACGGGGCTCTGGTTCAGCACTGGGCCTTTGCGCAGAGTACCGCTGGAGCCGAGACCACGCTTCATCATCTTGCCCAGGACCGTAACCAGTTCGCAAGCGTCGTTGAACATGTCGTCGTCCATTCCCTCGGTGGCTTCGTATACTTCGGCGATGGTATCCTTGGCGAGCTTCCGACTTCCTTCGGGGTCGTGGGCGCATTCGTACAAGAAGGCGGCAAACTCGGTCTTGACGGAGAGACGAAGGGAATGGGATCCCCAGAGCAATGAGTCGGCAAGCTGAGCAGCCTCCAGGAAGTGCTGCTTCGCCTCTGGAAGATAGTCTCTGGCCGGGATGAGAAAGTTGGGAGACAGGGGAATATGTCGATCCTCGAACCCTGGAGGAGGCATGACGGGGCCTCCCTCAAGAGGATGAGTTGGCTGAACAGAAGAAGGCCTAGACTCCGCATCCAAGTCGATAGCTCGTCCTTTTCCTTTGTCCAAGCGCGGCGTCAGGGCAGCCGTGACATCTGGCGTGTACCGGCCCAGACTTGAGACCGCAGGCTGGTTGCCAAAGAGAGCAAAGATATGCGAGAAAGAAGCGCGAAGCTTGTAGGCGAGGACCTTGAGCTCGACATAGTTGCCAACCATGGGGAGGACGTACTGCTCGAGCATCACCGTGCCTTCGCGAGAGAGCCAGATGATGCGCAGGACGCGACGCACCGAGTTGGGAGACGGCTCATAGTCAGGGCGACGTTGTTTCTTGGCTGCAACAAGCTGCTCGGCGAGATTCAAAGACAGGCCCAAAATTTTGAAGAGCATAGAGGCCAGGAGAGGGTTGTCATTCTCGACAGCTCTGGCCAGCTTGCCGAGAAACTTTTGGTCGACCTCGGAAGACGCCATGCAGCCCAATTCGGATTCCAAGGCAGGGTCGAAGTATGAACAAGCTAGACGCAGAGGATCCACGGCTAAGACTAGAGGATTGGTTCAGTCTCGGTATGTCGACCGGGGAAACAGAGGGGCGACGAGGGGGAGGGGAATAGCCTCGCATATGAATCAAAGCACGGGTGACAGGCGTCATAGACGAGAGCAGAGCATACGACGAAGGAGAAGCAGGGAAACAGGAGAAAATGGAGGCAAGGAGAAAGAGGTTGGCTGGACTAACCGGTATCGAGCTCCACAGCTGCAGCGAAACGCACAGCGGGAACGAAGCGAAGCGAAGCGCAGGTCGTTGCAGCAGCGCGCGCAGTGCAGCCCGATGAGAGGCAACCAGAGCAGCCCAGGGACGGTAAGGCGAAAGGTTACTTGGTTCGCAGAGGGGCGACTACCTTACGGTTCGGCAAGCCAAGTTGAAGGCGCGCGCGCGACAGCTGGCAGGCTGTGATTGGGTCCGAGGCGAAGTGGTGATGGTTGGCTCCGAGGTGGGCGATGAGATGAGATGAGATGGAAGATCCAAAGCGACAGCGTCGGAACAAGAACGAGTGACAGATGACGATTAATAGTAAACGGCGCAGAATCGACCACGGAGGACTCCCGAAACCAATTGGCCTATTCCGAGATCAGAGGCGAACGGTACACGAGGGCGCATGCGCATGAACCATCAAGGGCCCGACGTTGACCAACAGCGGTTGACTGAACGTACTGTACAATGACGACGAACAAGACGCAAGTGAGCCAACAAACGAAGGCGGGATTGAGAGCCAGTGACCACAGAACTACAATGGAGGGCTCAGCAGCAAACGAGAGACTAGCAGCAAAGAGCAAACGCGCAAGCAGCGACGCCGAATAGCATGGCGGAGGAACGACAGGACAGCAGGCTCGTCGGGGGATGTTGTTAGACGGCCGGCCAGTCGCGCGCTGGGTTGAAGAGTGAGCGCGAGTTAGAGTGAGTGAGTGAGTGAGAGTGGCCAACGCCTTCAGCTTCAGTCCAGCGAATGAATGGCCAGGGCAGGCGGTGAGCAGTGCGGGAAACAGGCCTACGACGTAGCAAGACGGTCAGCGGGCTGCCGACAGGGGGGTTTGCTCAAGACTAGGTCTGTGAGATGGTCCGTCGGGCTAGACAAGGGACCCTGAGCCCAGAGGATGCACCGCTATCGCCAATGCACCACTGAGCGCTGTTGCAGCTGGCCGGGGGGGGGAGAGGGATACCTTGTCTATCTGGATCGGGCCCTTGAGGATGATGGCGATAGAACTGGGCACGACGAAGAAATGCGGGTAGCAGTCGTTGAAACTTCAGGCGGGGGCTTTGAAGACGGTGACAAGAGAGACGAGCGGATGACTGACACTTGGTCCAATAAGGAGACGACTGAATGATGCAATTGACGAATGAATTCAACAAAGTTGACTTGCATCAATTGCTCGTCAAACTATCACGCGTCCAGCAGTGTTCAATGTTGCAGAAACTTGCAGTTGACCCCAAATCGATGAGGCAAACCGATTGGTGAGTAAACAAGGGCCACGCCAAATCGATCAACCCCAAGAGATCTATTTCTGTCGTTAAAAGGCGATGTCGAATTCTTGAGCCTCCAAACTCCGGATCGCACGAGGCAGGCGCAAGAGCAGACCAATATTGGATCGTCAAGACAGAATTGAGAAGGAAAAGATCAAAGATGAGAACAAGACCATATAGCAACAAAAATAACACGCGCACGGGGGCGACGCGGCACGACGCGGTGCGGTGCGGTGCGGTACGGTACGTATGGGGAACCCGGCTTCCTTAGGCTGGGAGCTGAACCTTTGTCGGACGAAGGAAAACAACACGAGCCAGAGAAAATAGCCAAGAAGGAGAAAAACCAAAAAGGGCAATGAGGCGGCGTTTGGCGGCGGGGACAGTTGCGACGAGGCTGGAGTTTTAACGGGAAAAGAAGAAAAGGGAAAAAGAAAAAAAGAAATATGATGCTCGGGAACATCGGGTGGAAATGAGGTTCTTGCCCGTGAATGGAAGCGGGCTCCTTCCCATTCGTAATTTATCATGATCGTGGAATTTGAGTACAGAAGGAAGGAGCTTTAATCTGTATGAATTTGTCCTTCCTGCTCTCTCTTGCCTCGAATCTATTGCGTTTCCTATTCGGGACTAGCCGCTCCGAATCTTTGTTATACGCAACATCCGTACTGTACTCCGTACTCTGTACAGACATCGCCAATTAACCATTCCGGCCTGCGACCCTTGTCATTTTGACTGTGCAGTACCCTGACCAAAAGGCATGACGGGCATCATCTGACAGCCAGCAGCCTACGCCGGGGAACTGGTTGTGAGGGAAAAGGAGAAGGGCTGCTCCAAGCTAACGTAGGTACGGAGTACTGGAGAGGACACCCATGTCATGCCTAGGTTGGAGTAACACACAGACGCTGCGAGGGAGAGACACGGGGGCTTTCCCGAGACTAGGGCCGCGCCTTGACATCAGTGTCTCACTTTGTGTCAACCGTCGCAGACTCGAAAAGCCAATTGCCTTGGCCGTTGACCGTTGATGATGGTTTCATCCTACATATTGGGGTTGTGGTCAGGGGAGTAAACCGACCGACCACCCCTGCTTGCTCTTTGGGCATGTCCACTCTCGAGAGCCCAACTTACAACTCATTCCTCTCTCTCTCTCTCTCAACTTCGCTATTCCGCCAGCTCTCTATCGAATCGGCCCATCCAATTATTCCCTCCGAGGCATCGAGGTCCATAAGCACAAATACCCGATCCACATCCATTCCCCCAATCACCATCTACCCTGCACTCCCCAACCTCCTCAATTACCTCGTCCAAGACACATATCATATCTTCCATTCTCATCGACTCAATCATGGTATGCCCAATGTCGCGGGTGGCCTCTGTTCATGCGGCCACCCTCTTCGAACACGTAGCTTCCAAGTCTCGAAGCCCAATTGCCCGGCATGGCCCAGTCCCAGCATCGCTCGTCTTCGGAACATCACCGGACTTACACGCGTAAAGCCCAAAGCGGCCGCCAACCTCGTCCTTTCCAGAGCCCTCCCATCAGCTATCGTCTTTGCCTCGCTCAGCTCCGAGCCCAAGCCTGAGCCCGAGCCCGAGCCTGACCGACGCGTCAGAGTGGCGGTGAGCCAACCAGTTTCCTTCTCCTATTCCATGATATTCCCTGCTCGTACCCCATCAGAGCCGCCTTCACCAAAGCCGTTATACTCAGGCCACCATCAGTCTCCGCAGGAAGCCGCCATGAAGTGACAGCCCAGCCGTAATAGACTGGGAGAACTGAATCCTGCCAACCAGCGGGTTAAATCGTGGCACAGAGATACTGTGAAACCTACGACCCATCCAACCGTTTGCTTCTCCGCCAATGCGGTAATCTCAGACACTGCTAGGCCTGTCTATGCCATCATGGAGATTTAGCTGCTGGATGCCTGTCCGATACAGAAGAACCCAGCTACTGAAAATTCTTTCATGAACAGAGTCCTCCATGACTATCCGACCAGGGTATACTGAAAAGATCAAAACCTGGCACAATATATTCTAGCTCATGGGACTGAGCCCCCTTACCTATAAACAACCATCTATGGCATTTGACGCCGGCCGAACCCATGTACGACGCCTGTTCTCTTCCATCCTCCTAGGTGTACTCCTGACCGGGGAATCATCCAAAACAATGCTTTACAATCAACTGACCAGTTTGCGCCCCCTCTATTCCAACCCAACCGGTATGCAACCAAAATCCATCATCAAGTTGCCCTGAAAGCCCAACGCCAAGTGTTCTCTGACCAGAACGTCGTCCTGCCTGCGCAACTAGCTCCATGCTCTAGGACGCACGAATGCGCCTGGCTTTCGACGTCTGCTTCCAACATTCAGATGCTCAAGGCTCATGTCCCCTGTGCTGCTCTCGAACCGTTCATGGCCGCCGACCGTGACCAGCTTTACTACGTTTCCAAAGCTGAACGCGACTGATCTCTGTCCCACCTGTATCATCGGGCCCAGATCTGTCACAATTAGATGGCCTGCCTTTTCATCGTCCTGGAAGAGTGGCCGCGTTTCGTCCGTCCTCAACTGGCCCCTTTGCGGTGCTGTCCATATCTCCCATCGGCCAAACAAATCTTGTCCAGGTTCCTTGCGCGGAGATCGATGTCTAAGTCCGTCTGCTTTACGTCGCCCGTTGGCTTCAATGCCAAGAACTCGACTCAACTTTTGCCGTATACCCACCACACTACCGTCCGAGAGAATGCTCCAGGATCCGGGGTTCTCGATATGCTTCCTCGTCTCCTTGACCGACTCCCACGAGCACCATCCCCTAGTTGTCGGGGTGGCAGAGCTGTGGAAACAAATCATGTCGCCTTCACCCGGTGGCACAAACGTCTGCACCACGCAATCTCCCGAATCCGCCTCGGTGTAACATAGAATAAACCATGCCAAGCCTTTGGTTCCTGTCTGCGATGACTGGCGAATGGAAGACGCGCTCTGGAGGGAGCGCTGACTCATTCGCTCCGTGGAAAATGTATGGATGAGGCTGTAATCGTCCAAGTTGACGAGATGAACGCGACTGGCTCCGGCAATCAAGAAGAGACCCAACGAAGCGAGGGGTACTACTTGATGAACCTCATCCTGCTCCAACCCTTCCAACTGAACACTTCGAGAGTTCCATGATAAGGGCTCCCGGGTTGCTGCGTGAACACATCCTCGTCGAGATGCTGTGATGATGGCGACTAGTGGCGCTGTCTGCTTGCTTCCTGTTCAAACGGCCTTGTGTCAATTCTCTAACCAAATACATAGGTAGGTTCAGATGAAGGTGTGACTTACGTTTCTCAATCAGAGGCCGTACGCAGGTCAATGGGCTTCGGCAGACGCTAAAATCTGCACCCTCCCCAGCATCGGGCACAAACTCGGTCAGTGTGCCATTTCGCCGCACCAGCACCAACCTAGGAATATCGGTATGTGGATCGGGGGAGCCGAAAAAGAAGGCCTCGGGTTTCTGGCCACGAAGGTTAACGGATAGCCGAGGTCCCCATTTTCGTTCCTTGAGATTCCAGAGGGCTGCCCTGTAAGTAGATAAGATAGCCAACCACTTTGAGTTGTTGTCGATAGTCATGGCGAGAACTGGGAAGGGAGCATCATCTGACTGCTCACCATGGACGACCACATAGTGCAGTCCGCCCGGCCGAACGTCCCATACGCGAATAAGACGATCCAGTCCAACCGAGACAACATGGCCATCGGGTGCCGCTTCCAGCATTGCAATATCGAGCACATGCCCTCCAGTGAAGGACTTGACTCCTAGCGTTGGGTCCGTGTCAGAGTGGCGATCATCGCCGTCCGTCTCGTCTTCCCACAGGAGGAAGCTAGTAAGCAGTCGAACACCGGCAATGACCACAACGACGATAACTATGAATCGCGTAAGTTGGTGATTGATGAAGTCATATACCGCTGGGAGCAGGGTAGGCTCCTTGTAATGGGGCATGCGGTCTGAGCCTTTCATGACAAAGACGACCGGTTCATACACTCTCGCAACATAGCTATGTGCTGAGGGCTTAATGATGCTAATGATTTCTTGAGCTGTCTCGTGATCTTGAAGCCGCAGCCATGACTTTGGGCTTCGTGCTTGGTGTATAGCGTCCAGCGACGTTTTTGGGGATTCTGTGTTTTCCATGGCCTCATGGCCTCGACACAAGCGGGTCAGGAAATGCAGTATTGTGATATCTTCGAAAAAATGCCACTGTGCGATGAGAACGAAGCCAAGCATAATGATGGTGCCTGCGATACGGGTTGACATAGTCACCTTGCCTTGAAGGATATGTTGCCACGCGGACCTAGGCCTGAAATCAGATGCGCCACGGTTGTGACGCATCGAGACTTTGGCAAGCGCATCACTGAGCTCTGTCCGCCGTACATCAACGCTCAGAACCGACAGGAAGAAGGTTGAGAGGTAGAAGATGTCCAAAACAATAGCTACAGCGGCAAAGATGCAGAACGCGGAAACGCCATTGGACACCAAGCGGGACAGCAGCAGCAGAAGGAACACATTCTGCATGGAGCTGGCAATAGCTGTGTAAGCAGTTTCGCCAAATGCGTGACCGATGCGGCTGCTCGTCGTATCCTCAGCAGGTGTTAGTATAACGGCATTTATCAGCCTGAAAGTGTTCTCGAGACTCATAGCAAGCACAACCAGCGGATAGGCTGCTCGGGGAATGCGAGATAAATCGAGCCTGAAGATGGCACAGACAGTGAAACTGGACATGATAGAGAATGCAATCTGCGCAATGACCGTGACAATGAGACCAAACTTGGACTTGAAGGCCCGAAGCTTCGACAGGCTCATAAAGAAGTAAATGGTAGCTAAACCGTACGCGATAGAGAGGATGGCCGAGTCCTGGCGAGATATAGGGCGGAACTGAAACTCATAGAGCTGGCTTGCCATAGATCGACCGTCAGGGGGGTAGATATCCCATTTATCAGAGACCTTCCCTGGGAGCAGGGCAGCCTTTCTCTCCCACTGCTTGCCTACTGGTGAATCTCGTAAATAGACAAGTGTGATGACAAGGGCATCTGCGGCGAGGAGGCGACGCTCTTCGAATCTTTTGCCGCTGAAGACGATAGAATGCCTGAGTGTAACGTTGACTGATGTTGACTGGGTCTTCCTGTCGTTCACGGTTGACAAGATATCGTGATCGGCCAAGATATGTTCCTGGGTGCAGTCCCAGTACTGAAGCGGCGAATGGAAAAACCAGGATTGGTTGGTCAACCCATTGATGGCGTGAAAGGCATCGCGCTGGCTTGTGGAAAGATCGGCGCCAGGCTCAGGGGGAACGTGGGCGGCATGGCGAGCTCGATTGGGATTGAAGTTTTCCATGCTGCCAAGCAGCTCATTCTGCAACTCCAAGGCAGAAGAAAGCAGGTTCTGATCTAGAGCCTGCATGTAAGTTCCATGGACCCAAATAGAGCGCATCATGACATCGGGACGGATGCTGGCGCCATACGGCAGCGGCTGGGCGACGGTCCAAGCATGATGAGGCAGGTTGGAAGCGCCGTTGACGTAGTCGCTGGTGAAAAGGTAAGGGATGGGATAGGTCAGCATAGTGGCAACGACCACAGAGACGAGGAGCGTTGTGACAACATGGCTGGCGGCATAAGAGCCGTAACGAGAGAGGCCATGGCGAAGAGGATGAGTGGGCGCCAGGACCGGCGCTTCCGTTGTTCTGCGACGGCATGTGAGCTGAGGGCGGAGGACGGC